>JAJAGP010003747.1:0-65467 GCA_025084515.1 Ancistrus triradiatus | reverse complement strand
TGCATGACCCACCTTCTCTTGAGATTCAGTTCATGGACAGATGTCCTGACATTTTCCTTTAGAATTCTCTGATATCATTCAGAACTCATTGTTCCATCAATGATGGCAAGCTGTCCTGGCCCAGATGCAGCAAAACAGGCCATAAACTCAGATACTACCACCACCATGTTTCACAGATGGGATAACATTCTTATCCTGGAATGCAGTGTTTTCCTTTCTCCAAACAGAACGATTTTCTTTTAAACCAAAAAGTTCTTCCAATAGCCTTCTGGCTTGTCCACGTGATCTTTAGCAAACTGCAGGCGAGCAGCAATGTTCTTTTTGGAGATCAGTGGCTTTCTCCTTGCAACCCTGCCATGAACACCATTGTTGTTCAGTGTTCTTCTGATGGTGAACTCATGAACATCATCATTAGCCAATGTGAGAGAGGCCTTCAGTTGCTTAGAAGTTACCCTGGGGTCCTTGTGACCTCGATAACTATTACTCGCCTTGCTCTAGGAGTGATCTTTGTTGGTCGACCACTCCTGGGAAGGGTAAAAATGGTCTTAAATTTCCTACATTTGTACACAATTTGCCTGACTATGGATGGGGGAGTCCAAACTCTTTAGAGATGGTTTTATAACCTTTTCCAGCCTGATGAGCATCAACAACTCTTTTTCTGAGTTCCTCAGAAATCTCCTTTGCTCGTACCATGATACATTTCCACAAACATGTGTTGTGAAGAGCAGACTTTTATAGAACCCTGTTCTTTAAACAAAACCGGGTGCCCACTCACACCTGATTGTCATCCCATTGATTGAAAACACCTGACTCTAATTTCACCTTCAAATTAACTGCTAATCCTAGAGGTTCACATACTTTTGCCACCCACTAATATGTAATACTGGATCATTTTCCTCCTAAATAAATGACCAAGTATAATATTTCTGTCTCATTTGTTTAATTGGGTTCTCTTTATCTACTTTTGGACTTATGTGAAAATCTGATGATGTTTTAGATCATATTTATGCAGAAATATAAAAAATTCTAAAGGGTTCACAACTTTCAAGCACCACTGTTATACAGTCAGTGGAATGTGTTCAGCCAGAGGCTGCTTCAGCTGTGCTGCAACAAGGATAATACAGGAAGTAATTCCTGCCAACCTTAATAGCCTTATCTATCTATCTATCTATCTATCCATCTATCCATCTACCTATATATCTTATCAGCAAACACAAACTGACAACTTGACAAATTGTGTAACTAATGAACTGTGCCATGTAAATTTAGATGGAGTATTAATGTAAACTAAATTAAACTGACCTTTTGACTGTGATCCCAGATATCAAACAAACAAGTCCTGTTAAGGTAGAAGATGGTCGAAGTAAAAGTTGTTTAATTGTCATCCACAATTATTTGTAGATGTCAATGATGGAGAGGAGGGAAACCCCAATGCTGTGCTCAGCTGTTCTGCAGTACAGTTGACATTTGCAATTGACATTTTGTCATTTAACAGACACTCTTACCCAGAGTGACTTACACTGATCTTATAATTCAAGCAATTGTGGGTTAAGAGCCTGGCTCAAGGACCCAACAATAGGAGGCTGGCAGAGGTAGGATTTGAGCCATGGATTTTCTGGTCCACATTTCAGGACCTTAACTGCTAAGCAGCTTCCAAAACAGGCAGTGATACAAGAGCACAAGGTGCTCTCTAGGGCCCTCAGTAGAATGTGGTGAGGATGGTTTTGCTTTCCTCAGTCCATGCATAAAGTGGAAATGCTGGGCTTTCTTGGTTGCAGATGTGATGTTGATGAACCAGGTGAGTTCCTCTGTCATATGCACACCTAGGAAATTGGAGCTCTGCATTCCAGAGAGGCCATAATATACTGTATCTCATGACTAGTTTCTCAAGGCACTTCATTATGATTGGGGTAAGGTTTATGGGATGGTAGTCATTAAGCCAGGACACAGCTGGTGGGCTGTCTGGCTGGACTAGGCTGGGCTGGGCTTCGATATGCATATTTTTACGTTATTCAATGCAATATTTCTCTTCACTATTGGCTTATACGATATAGGTTTTATATTCTCTATTTTATTATACTCTTCATAATATTTCATTTTAATTAGATAACCTAGTTAATTCTTACATATAACATCTAAGTTGTCCAAGAAGGTTGGGTCCCTTTTTGAGTCTTGGTCCTCCTGAGGTTTCTTCCTTATAATGTTTAGGGAGTTTTTCCTTTCCACTGTCTCCCTAGGCTTGCTCAGTTTGAGACTGTCCTTATAATTTAGAAGATAATCTAAAATTGTAAAGCTGCTTTGAGACAATGCTCCATTGTAAAAAGTGCTATAGAAATACCTTTTTGGTACACGGATGATAGTGGTGGTCTTGATGCACATGTGGACAGCAGATTGGTGCAGGGAGATATTAAAACGTGGATGAAGACATCTGTGATGCTTTACGTGGATTTTCTCTGGGCAGAGTTCAGTCATTGACAGACGTAATATCTGGTCATTGGGATGGAGAGTGGTCTCCCTTGCTGGGGCATCATTCTGTGCTTCAAATCATGTGTAGATGATTTTAGTGCATCTGGAAGAGAGGTATAATTGACAACTGAAGGTGGAGCCACTTTGAATGGCCTGAATACCCTGCCAAATGCACATTGTGTCTCTGGTGTCTGTGATGATGGGTTTTCTGAGCATAGTTGTGCTTTGCCTGCTTGATTGCAGAGGTCAAGTTGGCTCTTGAAGTCTTGAATGGTGACTTGTCACTTGTACTGGTTCTCAGCAATGCGAGTACATCACCTCTCATATCTACCTAAAAGAGCGGCATTACTTTTCTTCATAAGTTATCCACAAAATATCACATTAAACATAAGCTCATAGTAGGAAAGTGCAGCTCTTGACTGTCGGATTTATTTGTCAGTCTGTATATTGACATCATCAAGATATCCATTAATCATACCACCTGTACCGTGAACAGGTGGCAGAGTTTCATCTCAGCATGCAAACTCACAGTCCTCTCAATCTCTTTAATCTTAGGCTGCTGAGGCATCGGCTGGGACAATGCTGCACTCTTTTGTGTAATAATCTTCTGCTTCAGAAGCATTGTGGAAACATAGCTATTTCTCATCTCAGATAATTTGTATCGTTGCTGGGTACAAACTTGCAGGTTTCAGCAGTTTTTTTCCAAACCTCTTTGTCACCTCTAAACTTGTTTCATTTCTGAGAAACATCTTTGCTATAGTCCAGGAAGAATCTTAACTTGTAACCTTGGTATTTGAGATCACCTTGCTCCCTGATATCCTGCCATACAAGCACCTTAATCTGGTATTGATGAAACCACACAATACGATGGCGACACACAATAAGACGGCATCGATCCAGTTCTGGTGGGGGTGACAATATATCATGGCCCAGCAACTCCACAGATATCTTTGAGAACAACAGTTGTGGATTCAGGGAAGTTTGCTATTCAGATTTTCTTTCTACTACTGGGGTCATCCATGTCTAATAAGGCATTTGCCTGTTGTTCTTCATTGTCATGGGCACCGTTTCTTCTAGTCACTAGGAGCAGTTTCCAGGGACGTGGAACATTCGCTTCAGACATGATGATTGTACAGACACCATCAAGTTTGGCACTCATGTGGTTATAAAATTCTCTGAGATAGTGCTGAGGTGCTTTCCAGCACCTTCTGGCATTACTGGTGTTGCCTCGCTGTACTTTTGCAGGCTTGATCCTGAATACTTGTCAGCTTCGTTAACGAATATTATACAACAATTAGCTCTGATATTATAATCTGATTGGTTGAGAAGCCTTCCCATTGTGCTGTTTTCTCAGAAGGTATTGTCAATATAAAATCATATTCAGTATGACATTAAGGGCTTCTTTGATTTATTTTGTTCATTTATTTTGTCATAAAAGAAAACTATAAATGGCTGAAGGGTGAGTATCATAGGAAATCACAGCCATGATGTTATTCTTGTGTTCTATTGCTCAGTTATGTTTAAGTTTCTAGTGCTTCAGGACATCTTATTCACTTTCAGTGTACTTGATATTTCACTTGTATGTTTGGTTGGTATATTTAAGTGGAGAACATTAGGTAAATAAAAGTCGTCGAGTCAAGTCAGAATTATATAGCGCTTATTACAATGGAGCATTGTCTCAAAGCAGCTTTACAATTTTAGATTATCTTCTAATATCTAAGGCCAATCCCAATTGAAGAAGCCTAGGGCGACAGTGGAAAAAAAAAAACCCTAAACCTTATAAGAAAGAAATCTTTGGAGGACCAAGACTCAAAGGGGACCATCCTCCTTGGGTGACATCTCTACTCCATGTTGTCCCAAATGGAAGTCCTTTTAGACATACCTCTTAAATAATGGACTGGGCTATTTCAGCTACACTTATTGCTAACAGATACATACAGTAAAGTCAACCATATATACAAAACTGTGAAGTTTGTTAAGTGGCAAGTAGAATCAATAATTGTAACTTAACTACCAAGGTCCAAACAGGCTTTGGAAGCCTTCACAACTTCACCTCACCAGAGCTGGGACACAAGGATCACTTGTACAAAGAGTGTGGTTCCACTGGTTAATATCCTGCCACCGTCGATGTGAAATTGAAGTTGTATTTACTGATCTGGCAACATAAATTCCAGGTATGGTTCAGATGTACAGCCTCTTTGTGAGTTCAGGTGTTTGGGTTGGGGACTGGTACAGTGTGACCAGTACAACCTGGTAGTCTGAGATATTAATCTGGATTTTACAGATGCCAGGAGAACGTTAAAGTTGGCTACCAATAAATTTCCTTACACAAAATGGACTGGGGCTGTTTTTGAACCTGTGGGTTGGGTTCCTTATTTCCAGTATAGGCAAAACGTAATGCTTTATACAGTAAAATAGCAGTTGTATGAAGTTTGTTGAAGGTCCATCCCTGCTTCTGCATGACAATGCACCTATGCACAAAGTGAATTCACTCAGAAAATAGTTTTAGACTAGTTTTAATCTATATAAATTTACATACAAAGTAATTTTGCGTATGAGAACTTGAACTGGGCCTGCACAGAGCCCTCACCTCATCCCTTTTGGGATTAATTTTGAAAAACCGACTAAACTACAGACTTTATCACCCAATAACTGCCAGACTTCACTAAAGCTCCTGTGGCTGAGTGGAAGCATATCAGTGCCAACATGTTACAAAAATAAGTGAGAAGCTTTTCACCAAAATTTAAAGGATTTTATAGCATCAAAGAGGGAAAAGCTCTATATTACTTATGAACACAGCTTTAGAATTAGATGTTCATGACAAAACATTTAAATGAGAGAAACACAGAAACAAATTTGACAACTTGAATAACTATGAGAGTTATGCAAGCACACAAGTGTCTCATTTTGCAAAGCTGGGGTTTGCTTTGGGTATGAATCTGCTGAGCTGTCAGGGATAAACTTGAGTTGAAATGAACTTCATCAAAGGTCAGGGTGCAGAACAGATTAAAGACAGAGGGAACGGAGTGAAATCTCAGTGAGCTGAAACTATGAGGGGGAGCAGCTCAAACACCTGCACTGAAAAGGCAGGCAAGGTGGAAAATACCCTGAATTTATTAATCTCACCGCGAGGAGGGATGTGGTGGAGGTGGCATAAAGCTGTCTGCTGCCTCACTAGGGCAGTAAACCTCTGCTAACTAGAGACATAACACACTGTAAAATAAAAAAAGGCTGGTCTTTCAGCAAGTCATGCAGAGGCCATGGGCTCACCTATTTTTGCTCTCTCTTTCTCTACCTGCATTATTTTTTCTCTGTACCCTTTCTATTCAATGTAAAACCAAGTTTTATTTAAGTCTGACTTAAATGCAGTCTTATGCAAATGGTTGGGCACCTTAGGTCGGATGATATGTTAATTTTCTAAATGAAAAGAACAATCTTTGCAAGGAGCAAGCTTAAAGATATTATACTTCAGGGAATTTGCCCACCACTGGAGCCCAGATTTGAGTTCTGGCAGTGCCAGGCAACTTGTGATTTGTTGTGCCTGAGGGATGAGGATGAGGTTGGTTGTGGGATCATCCCTCGGTGCTGCAAATATAACATATATATGAAAGCAGCCAAAAGTTTTGCTCTAGTGGGGCCCTAGAGTGAAAAAGTCAGCAATTTCATGTCAAGATTGGTTTGCTACTAAAGCTCTGTGAAGCATTTATTTCAGCTGTAATCCGCCGTGCTGTTAACTGGCAATTTTTTAGCGCTAATGACTCTAATATGCTTGCCTTCTGCAGCAGAGGTAGCATGTGGTATTCATTTCCTAGGGCGATCTTTGTAAGAGCCAGTTTCATTGTAGCATTTGATGGGTTTGGCCACTGCACTTATTAAACTTTTCATAACTTTTGTTTGGCCATCATATTCTGAAAAAACTGACTGACTGAGCATTCTCAGTGCTCAGTTCAGCCTTTAAAACTTACATTTATACATACATTGAGTCATTTAGCAGACTTATCCAGAGTGATCTGATATAATCTTACAATCCATGCAATTCTGGGTTAAGGGCTCAAGGACCCAACAGTAGCAACTTGGCAACTTGGCCTATTATTATTAAAACACAAAAACCTTGCCACATTGTAAAATATAATATCAGGTGTTAGGACTAAGAAAGGATTTGAGGATAAATATGCAGTACTCATGGCAGCTGCAATCAATTTTGACCTGCACCTGCAAACACCTGAATTCACCTTGTGATTATTCTGGCTGTTTCCACAAAGTTGAGATGTCGGTGTAATAAAAGTAGTTTAAAAATCTTTATTTTGAATAAACATTGTGTGTGGACAAACCTGGGTACTCAAATTTATGCAAGAATTATTTATGATCCTGATATTGAAATTGGTTACACAAAAGAGAAATATTTGATTTTCAATAGGACTGTCAGAACTTCTTAAGCCTCAAGGCCTAAATTCATTGTGGTAGGGGTACCTTAAAAAGGTATACTTCTAAAACCAGACTTCAACAGAGTTATTAAACCCTTCATAATATTATTTCCCTTCTCTACTATAGCTTCTGAAGAATACATAGAAAAATTATGCATCTCATTTCCATTTTTCACATTCATCTGGGTATTATACATTTATTAATGCATATTTTATGTAATTTTATGTATTTTATGTAATTTTATATGCCTTACTGATTCCTGATATGCCTGTATTGATTCTAGGATCAGGGCTTTTTACGGGTGCTGAGAGCCCGATTACCGGTAGTTTTTAACCATAAACTACATTTTAACGTAATACTGAAATATCATTTCCCACACTTGTGAAGGAAGAACATCTGACTTTTTGGGTAGGGGAAACACTGTGACTGGAAAGACACCAATGAATCTGAGAAATCCATTACTGCTGAGCCTGTGAGCCACAAAGCAACCACTTTACAGTGTAATACAAATGTAATTGTATTAAAAGTAAAAGACAAAAAGGGATAAAAAATTTAATGAAAAATAAATAAAGATATAAAAATCAATAAAGAGAGGAAACCTCGTCTAAGACACAATATCATTCTACCGTTCTCTCCCCTATTTGGGTGTAACGGATCCTACACATGATTGCTTCTACTTTTGGAGAATTAATCTATGTCACTTCAAATTGGTCATAGTGGATCATACCATTTGCAAGGAAAAGGAGGACTGTTGTTTTTACATTGTTAAAAAGTTAGGTTTAGCCCATATACTTTCTATGGTTTAACATTTTCTCAGCTTATCAGAGACACATTTTCATTTAAAAACAACAACAAAACTACTTTTTACTTTTATTTTTAAGGGTGCTGGGACTCCAGTTATTGAGCACCCCTAAAAAGTGGCTAGTCCTGCCTACACTGTATGGAGTTACAGTGGAGTTGCTCCACTTTCCTTCCACATTGCAAAGGTACGTTATGTCAAGAAGTCTCTCTAGTGTCCCAGTGTGAGTGAGTGTATGTGTATGTGTCCATTCTAGGGATCCTCTAGTAAGGCCCTGGCTCCCTACAACCCTGAGCTGGATTAAGTGAACATGAAAATGAATTAATGAATGAATATGTTGTTGCTCAATCCTCATTATGTCTACAGTGGTGCTTGAAAGTTTGTGAACCCTTCAGAATTTTCTATATTTCTGCATAAATATGACCTAAAACATCATCAGATTTTCACACAAATCCTAAAAGTAGATAAAGTGAACCCAGTTAAACAAATTAGACAAAAATATTATACTTGGCCATTTATTTATTGACAAAAATGATCCAATATTACATATTAGTGAGTGGCAAAAGTATGTGAACATCTAAGATTAGCAGTTAATTTGAAGGTGAAATTAGAGTCAGGTTTTGTTGTTTTCAATCAATGGGATGACAATCAGTTCTCAGTGGCCCCCTGTTTTATTTAAAGAACAGGGATCTATCAAAGTCTGCTCTTCACAACACATGTTTGTGGAAGTGTATCATGGCACGAACAAAGGAGATTTCTAAGGACTTCAGCAAAAGAGATGTTGATGTTACAAAACCATCTCTAAAGAGTTTGCACTCCACCAATCCACAGTCAGACAGATTGTGTGCAAATGGAGGAAATTCAAGACCATTGTTACCCTCCTCAGGAGTGGTCAGCCAATAATGATCACTCCAAGAGCAAGGTGTGTAATAGTTGGTGAGGTCACAAAGGACCCCAGGGTAACTTCTAAGCAACTGAAGGCCTCTCTCACATTGGCTAATGTTACTGTTCATGAGTCCACCATCAACACTGAACAACAATGGTGTGCATGGCAGGGTTGCAAGGAGAAAGCCACTGCTCTCCAAAAAGAACATTGCTGCTTGTCTGCAGTTTACCAAAGATCACGTGGACAAGCCAGAAGGCTATTGGAGAAATGTTTTGTGGACGGATGAGACCAAAATAGAACTTTTTGGTTTAAAAGAAAATCGTTATGTTTGGAGAAAGGAAAACCCTGCATTCCAGCATAAGAACCTTATCCCATCTGTGAAACATGGTGGTGGTAGTATCATGGTTTGGGCCTGTTTTGCTGCATCTGGGCCAGGACGGCATGTCATCATTGATGGAACCAAGGAATGGTTAAAGAAGAATGAAGTTCATGTTTTGGAATGGCCAATTCAAAGTCTTGACCTTAATCCAGTGAAAATGTTGTGGAAGGACCTGAAGCGAGCAGCTAATGTGAGGAAACCCACCAACATCCCAGAGTTGAAGTTGTTCTGTATGGTGGAATGAGCTAAAATTCCTCCAAGCCGGTCTGCAGGACTGATCAACAGTTACAGGAAACGTTTAGTTACAGTTATTGCTGCACAGGGGGGTCACACCATTTCCTCAATAGATAAATGACCAGGTATAATATTTTTGTCTCATTTGTTTAACTGGGTTCTCTTTATATACTTTTAGGACTTGTGTGAAAATCTGATGATGTTTTAGGTCACATTTATGCAGAAATATAGAAAATTCTAAAGGATTCACAAACGTTCAAGCACCACTGTAAATTTGCGTTGTATGATGCAATGAAAAGCATTTATATGCATGTTTGTCCAGCTCTGTCTTAAGTGTATTAGAAAGATGCATGTCATGTTTGTACCACTTCCTTTTTTCTTTTGATTGTTGTGGCTTTGTAATGCCCCACACTGGCAGTCCTACACAACATCAAAGCAAGTCGGCCTTTAACGTTACACGCCTCTTATAGAAAGATGAAGTCTTGCATATTTGAGAGATGGCTCATGAAGAAAGTACTAAATGTGTTTTTGTTTTTTTCGATCCCCACATGGTGTTGTATATTAGCTAATTAATAAAATCTGGGAATCCTTACTGTTTATTACAGTTTGCCTTTGATATACTTAACAGGAGACTCAAAGCATCCAAACTTTGGTTTAAACAGTTGTTTAATATGAACAATATGAAAGCTCAAACATTTGCTTTTCATCAGTGATATAAAGTTGTTTTATTTTTGCCAATAAGAGTTTCATGCGAGTAGTGATAAAAAAGAAAGGACAGTATAAACATCTGTGTGAAATAGACTATAAAGAAGTGTATTCTTGTGAAACAAACAGCATACTTTGACACAGAAGTAGTGGCTGTAATGTGGGGGCACCACTGGTCTGCATCACATGACACACAGACACAGCCGACTTAGTTGCCTCTGGTGAGGAAGAACTCAAGAGCTCTTGGTACTTAGTGGGCCACCACCTCATTGGTCCATGGGTGCCCAGACCACCACCAACACCCCTATTATTTCCAGACACAACACTCTCTGTGGTTCTCCTTGGTCTGGTGAGGTGTGGTTTGAGTTGCATTTCCGGTCGATGAAGAATCTTGCTGTGGCCCTGGTGTTGAAGGTGTGGAGCCCTTAAGAACCAGGAGCTGTAAAGCCAATCAGTAAGGATCAAGAAGTGTGTGTTCTGCCCTGGCAAAGTCTCTCAAGTCTCAGCGGTCCTTGCCATAGGGTTTGTGTGTGTCATGTGATGGTAACCAGGGCTGCCCCCACTTTATAGCATTCTTGAAATATAAATAGAATGCTTTGAACAGTAATTTAGTTTCAACTTCTTTATTTCATTGTACTTTCTGTCTACCTTATGTACATTGAATATCCGTGATTTATAATAAAACTATACAATAACCAGCCACTTATTAGACATATCTGTTTAACTGATATCTAATAGTCAATGATGTAGTAATATCTAATCAGCCAATCATATAGCAGAAAGGTCAAACAGCATCAGAATGGGGAAGAAATGTGATCTAAGTGACTTTGAATGTGGCACGGTTGTTGGTGTGAACATCATACCTTCACTTATCTTCAGAAAGCACTTTATCCTGATACGGCAGGTCCAGAGCAATATGCTTTCAATATGCTTACATGCTTAATCAAGTCAGCTAGGCTGAAGAATAAATCGGTTTGTCAGCTGTGTTTCTCCCGTGGAGAGGACAGACTCATGAGGCTTGTACAGGAAACCAATGCACAGTAAAAGCCAGTCCCCAGATCTGAGATACATGCACTCTGTTAAACCTGAGCTGCACCACAGACCTATGAAAACAAGGGGATTCCTGTAAAATGAGGTGGGTGTGTCGATAAAAGAGCTGTTAGGAACACAAATCCTTGAAAGTTATATTCACCATGAGAGTTGCAAGTAATAATGCCCACCTTCGGATTAGAGTGGTGGGCAGTTTGGACACAGTGATGTATGAGATGTCAGAACAGGAAGAAAGGTAAAGAGAGAGGTTTTTTAGCTGCCCCTCAGGGGTCAGATCCGAGAATGGCTAGACCTGGGGGAAGATTTTCAATGGGGGAGAGTGAACACTGCATTGCAGCATCAGTGTTTTCATGTCACAAATTACTCTTTGAAAGTAACTCCTATGTAACTGTCCCTGCTCAAATTACTAAGGCCATCATCTTTACTGCAGCACATAAGTTATATCTGGTATATATAAGGCTTAATTAAGTGAAAGTAAGGGAAGTTTGACAAATTGTGGTACATTTAAGAAAAATGTGAAGTTGGGTCGCATTCTGTGACCCCGTGTGTCTCATTTCACATAAATCACATAAATAAGGAAATCCATTTTCTGAAGCAAAGCCATCTGAAAGTGGAAAGGAAAAATTGCTACCATTGTTTTGCCAATCACATTCTGTAAGCATACAGTAGGACATACAGTATACAAGCAGTGATGCACTGCTTTAGCCAAAGAACACAACTGAGCACTGTGCCTCTATTTCAGATTCGTGTATAAATATCTGCCAGCACCAGCTGGCATCTTTTGGCTCTCTCCCACTATTAGATCATCCATCACATGAGGGCTGGGAGCTAGCTACAGTGATATTAAGGCATTTGAGAATGTATGTGGTTTGTAAGCAAGGAAATACTCATAAATCCATAGACAGATCAGGAGCAAAAATATTTTCCTCAGCTACATGTCACTGCAGAACATCTGGCGCTCTAAACATTAGGTTGAAATCTTCCAGCAAGTACTTGGGTAATTTTCTGTTATAATGCTTGGTTTCAGAGAGCTGGACTGTACTGAGTCTCTTCCGCCACAGAAACATACCCATGCTGAGATAATTGGAGATTTTGCTAAATTAATACGCCCAACATGCTTGAAAATACTGCGATACATTACCAGCTGGCAGTCCAGTGTGAGGACAGGACTGGATTTAATCAGATAGAAGGATGGTATATTAGCAAATAAAACATTATTATTTACCTAATTATTATTAAGTAATAGTTGACAGAATAGTTATTTTAAAGAGCAGAGATTCAAACAACAAACTGACTTCTGGAACATCTTAGGTTACTTTAATGATCAGCCTAAGTGGAGACAAATCCCAGGAGACAGATCACATTCAAATTCAAGTTCAAAGCACTTTACTGCTCACAGCAGCTACACAGATAAGGACTAAGCAAGAGAGTGCATAGCAAGAGTGTCCAGCATGAGGAACCTTGGAGCGTGAGCAAGAAGCAAACGAATCCAAGGCTGAGGAAAAGATCTAGGATGAAGGAAGAAAAAAGAGAAGTCACAAGATGAATTGAAGAGGTAGAGAGAACGATAAGAAACACAGCAAGCTGTAAGACCAGGACTAAGAGAGAACAATGTGTAATGTGAGAACATGCAAGCCTCGAATCAGAAATCAAAAAAGTTGGGACAGCATGAAAGGAAAAAACAAAAAAACCACAGTGTGTCTTTACATTTACATTGACTTGCAGACAGTATAAACACAATATAGTTCATGTTCTGTGTTTTCAACATCCATTCTTCGATTGCTGACCTGCAACAAGTTCCAAAAAAGTTGGTACAAGGGCAAACTAGTCTAGCAATGAGGTAAAAAAAGGATGATATTCCAAACAGGTGATGTCAAAAGGTGGTTATAAACATGAGTTGGTACAAAGCAGTATCCACAAAATGCTGAGTCATTGAGGAGCAAAGATGGGCAGTGGATCTCACAGCTTTTGCTGTAGTGTATTCTTTTATAATTTTTTACATCCTTTTCCCACTTTCTTTTTTATGGGACTTTTTTTATTAACTTTCCATCGACGCTTTAATCAAGAAGTGCATTGGACCATCGGCTGCAGTACCAGGCCCTACAGCAAGAAGCATACAGTACCACCTGCTGAACCATATCTTCAATCGGCACCCCACAACCCCACCCAAACCTAAGTACCTTTGATTAATTAATTTATTGTATTAACGTGGCTTCTTCTGAGCTTGTTCCCTGTGCTGAGTGTGGCTTGTTCAGCTATTCTTCCTCCGTCATTAGTTTCAATTTCATTTGTGATAGGTGTAGGCTTGTAGCTAGTCTGATAGAGAAGATTGTAGTTTTACAGGCATGCATCCAGACATTAGAGAAGGCTAGCTCAGCTTTTATCATCCCTTACCTTTGGTTATGTGCCCAAATCCTTTAAGTGTGCCGTTATTAAACCACTGATTAAAAAAGCCAACCTTGACCCATGTGTGCTGTCTAATTATAGACCAATTTCAAATCCACTGTTCCTCTTCAAAATCTTAGAAAAAGCCATCTATCAGCAGCTCTGTAGTTACCTCCAAAATAATGGTATTTATGAAACATTTCAATCTGGATTCAGGCCTCATCATAGTACTGAAACAGCTTTAATTAGGGTACTAAACGATTTATTAAATGTCCTCAGATAATGGATGTGTTTCTTTTTTTGTTTTGTTAAATTTAAGTGCAGCATTTGACACTATAGATCACAATGTCTTACTGGATAGATTAGGATATACTGTAGGTCTTAAGGGATTGGCACTTTCTTGGTTTAAATCCCACTAGACTGACCTGTACCAGTTTGTTCATGTAAATAATCTACGTTCTAAGCTCTCAAAAGTGAAGTATGGCGTGCCTCAGGGGTCAGTGCTCGGCCCTCTTTTATTCTCTCTGTACATGCTGCCACCAGGCTCAATTATTTGTAAACATGGCATTAGTGTCTATGCAGATCATACACAGCTGTACATATCAGCAAAATTTAGGATTGTGTAAAGGAAATAAAAGATTGGATGTCATTTAATTTTCTTTTATTTAAATAAAACTGAGGTTTTACTAGTGGGACCCAAGGTTGTGAGAGACAGGTTGGCTACATCTATCCTAAATCTAGATCTAGATGGATGCGTTTATAACCTCAAGGTTGGATTATTGTAATGCTTTACTTACTGGATGCTCTAGTAAATCTATAAGTAAACTTCAATTACTTCAGACTGCAGTGCTAACTCGAACTAAAAAATTTGATCCTATAACTCCTGTTCTATCATCACTACACTGGTTACCAGTTAAATTCATGAGGAGTGATGGAAGTCTGGGCTGCTGGACAGTGTGACCATGGTGGTGACATTTACACAACCTTACACAGCTCTACTCCTTAACATAAGCAGGATTAGTCAACTTCAATCTCGACTTGGCGTGTTTTCTCCTCGGTATTGTTCATATAAGCAGATGTTAACCCAATGATCATAATTGCGACCAAAACATAAGCTCCCAGACTGCCTTTCTAGTGAGGCATAGTGTGGTTTGACATTGATGAGAAAGCAAGTCTACAATAATTCAACCCAAATGCTGGAACCAGACTTCTAATATATTATTGGTTTTGGTTACGATTGTTTGACATGCGAGCTTGACGTCTGAAGTGGCAAATTGAATGACAGAACTGTGCAGTTGATAGATGTACTCTGGACATTTAATTGATTTTCAAAATAAATTTTATTTTAGCTTTCAATTTTTCTACCAACCGCAGCATGGTGTAGCAGTGGCTAGCACTGCTGCCTCACACCTTCAGAGGCCCAGGTTCTATGTCTGTATGGGTTTTCTCTGGGAAAGTAGTTTCCCTCCACATTACATTTGATGATGTCTGAGGTGGTCGAGAACTGAGGTACCACTGTATGAGTAAAATTATAAAACTATAAACCAAATATATGGTAATTCAAGAGTGTTGAAAAAGACATGATTATACACAACACAAGAACAGACAGTGTCATTATCCCTTTATTTGAACCCCCTAGGCAGAGCCAGAATCCATCGCAGGGTTCCCTAACAGAACTTCTAACTGCCCAGCCAGCCATCCTAGGTCCTCATGAACTGCTGTTTCCAGCAGCTGCCTCCATGTGAAGTAGCTGTGCTGGCTGTTATTTGGATCATATCACTGCACTATTGAATTCTCAGTTCTGAGCGGTCAAAATGATTTTTAACAATACAATTTGGAAGGTGCAGCTGTCAAGCGTGCTAGTCAACCATTCTGGTGTCTCACATTCACCAGTGTTCGGAGGTGCCTTCCAGTTGGATTGGTCAAAACATACAGGAAATATTGGCTATGATGGAGGGAGAGGAGGCTGGCTGGGAAATCATCCCCTATCTCTGCAACAGTGACCCCTGCTGGCCCTGCGATGTACCCATGTCCCATCCAGAGCCTGTTTACCCTGGACCCCTGTGTCTCTGAAACAAAGCAGCATGATGGATAACTGCCAGGTTACTCAAAGTTAGATATTAATGCTTTCATTCTAATGTTTTTAAAAGTAAGCAAAGCAAAGTGTGATAAAGAGTATTCCTACATATTTTGCATTACTGGGGGTGACAAATTCCAAATGACTTGCACTTTACTGAACCAATGGGATGTAAAATTAGTGAAGCTTCAAATTCAAAACAAAGAAACTCATTTATTTCCCCTAATCAATAAAGGAGGCTCTACGGTTGGCCTGTCTCTGGGTCCTTCCCTCTCAGTCATATTTTTCTACTGAAATGTAATAGAAAAGCTGGAATTAAACCTGACAGAAAAACTGGTTTGGGCAGGACTGTTCGCAAAGGTCATGAATTCTAATAACAGGCATATTATCCAAGAAAAGCTGTGATAAGCCACTGAAAAGGGTTCATGAATATAAAGTCAAGGACATTGAAGTAATAGCATAACAATCACTAAAATGTGCAGAAAATGTTCAGTAAGTGCTACAGTACGCTCTATAAATGTACATTAGATTGTAGCTGTTTGTTTAGGGCACACAGTGGTGCCTTCTGGCCAGGTCAGGCGTCACATGCAGACAACTGGCTGTGTCAGAGGGAAGGGAATCTGTGAAAAAAAATGGTTTTTACAACTGCATGGATAGTTTTTGTGAACACCAAGTCATCAAAAATATGTAATTTTTAAGCATATCATCTCATATCATCGGCATTAATATAATGTTTAACAGCCTTCAGGTTCTTCCTGAAGCTTCTCCGGTCTTTTCCTCAGACCAGAGAATCTTTATCACAGTCTGAGAGTCCTTTAGGTGGGTTTTTGCTAACTCCAGTGGTCTTTCGTCTCTTTTACTGAGGAGAGGCTTCTGTTTGGCCACTATGCCAAAAAGCACAGATTGGTGGAGTGTTGCAGTGAAGGTTGACCTTCTGGAAGTTTCTCCCATCGGCACACAGGATCATTGGACATCAGCCAGAGTGACCACTGGGTTCTTGGACACCTTTATTACCAAGGTTCTTCTCTCCCGATTACTTAGCTTGGTGGGGGGCCAGCTCTAGCAAGAAACCCGATTGTTCCAAACATCTTCCATTTAAAAATTATGGAGGACACTGTGGCGTTGGGAACTTTCAGTGCAGCAGAATATTTTTAAAGCCTTTTTCAGATCTGTGCCTCCATACAGTCCTGTTTCTGAGCTCTACAGGCAGGTCTTTTCTCCTCATGGCTTGGTTTTTGCTCTGATATGCATCGTTATCTGTGTGTCCTTTTATAAATACAGGTGTGACTTTCCAAATCATGTCCAATCAACAGAATTTGACTTCAGTCAAGGTGTAGAAATATCTCAAAGATGATCAAGAATTTTGTTTTATTTCAGCACACGTCCGCAACATAAAATGTGAAAAAGCTGAAAGGGTATGAAGACTTTCCAAATGCATTCTTACTAATGATAGACGGATAGATAGATGGATAAATAGATGGATACTTTAAGACTGACTTCTGTATGTATGACTCTTCTTACTAATGATTCTTGTTTTGACAATGCTAGAGGCATTTTGGAACTAAACAGATGTTTTTCACTCTCTATGTGCACCAGCACTTCTGCAAGCTTAATGCTACTGGCATGAACTGTTGGTACCTTCTAGATGCTTCCCAATAAACTTGTTCTTGTATTTTAAAAACCTCATCATATTAAGTAATTAAAAAAATGGTAGAATAATATGACAATGTAGTACATTTTCTTATGGGATCTCCTGCCTGCCTGTTATTTGTGGATTGTGCAATACTTCAGGACTTCAGCAGAGTATCGTTCATCACATACAATTGTGTACACATTTACATCATCAACTAAACAACACAATGTAAAATAAACAAGCATTACCTCTGTAATGAGACTATGGGGGTTACAGACCCACATGCAGAGAGAAACACTGTGTTCACTAGGAATGCTCTAATCAGAGGATGTTCAGAGACATTTTTGTGAGGGGAGGGTCCTGAATAGGGTCTGAAGTGCTCCAGTATTGAGGAGCTGGGGAAACCACAGGAATGGAACAAAGGATTGAGCCCAGTATGCCACCTACAAAAAGTATATTCCTGTTACAAAATGAAGTAAATAAAGAGGACCAACAAACTGAGGCTGAGGCCATACAAGGTCTCCTAATCTAAATAAAAATTAGTTTTCTGGTTGCAACATTCTTTCTACAAATTGAAACTTAACTATTTCTGCCTTTGGCATGGCTTTCAGACTAAATAATATCTCCTATCCCTGCATTACACCCCCTCCCCCCCTCCTTATTTTCTGTGGATATCTTAGGGACTTAAAATACTCAATACATTATAGTGGGAATTTTCACTAGCCTCCCAATAAATCCAATAAATCAACTGGTAATCAGATGGGTGTCCATATTTTTTTATTTATGCAATGTTATTTCCAGCAAAACACAAGAATTTCCATAGGGTTTGTGTGTGTGTGTGTGTGTGTGTGTGATGATTTCTAATGTACCCTCTGTTCTTTGGCAGTCCAATACCTCTCCAAGTTATTCTCACCACACCTCGGCCTATTATTCTCCTTCTTTCTCTGTTCTCTCTGCATGGCGAAGCAGCTGATAAATTGGTGACAAACTGTGAGCAGAATGCTAATGGATCTAATGGCTTTTTGTTTGTGTTTATCTGTCCTGTTGACAATGAATATATTGTTACACAATCTGATTGGCTATCGCTTCAACCACAGAGGCTAGACACCTGATAAAAAGCATTAACAGAAAACTAAACTTGTTTTTTTTTCAGGGTTTCATCCCATTTAGTAAAACTGCATCCTTGTTTAATATGTTATGCTTGTTGTAACTCATCGTTCATGACTTTTAAGTAATGCATGACTACTAATCAGGAATTAAGACATTTCTAGAGAACCTAAACTCAGCTCTGCTACTATTTAAGATCTTTGCAAATTTGTGAGTTTAGCACTTATTCAGTCTTCTAGGAGCTGGTATGTTAGCCATGCACTAGCCTATATTTCTTATACAGACATGTGCCAGTAGTGTGGGATATTTAGCCAAAAAAGTAGTGAATTTAGTAAAGCTAGATTCTGACACTGAAATCTTACTTGTTTCTACCATATGTAAGATGTGTGCACTAGCAGTTAGCCAGTCAACCGCTAGTGAAATTTGATAGCCTACTTAATAGTGTATCAGGATACATGAAACTGGTAGTTAACTAATTTGACACACAGCACATGCAACTTCCCCATTTATGCAAATATATACCGTATTTTTTGGACTATAAAGCACACCGGGTTATAAGGCGCGATATCAATTATTGACTGCTAACGGATCTATTTTCATACATAACACGCATGAAATGAAACAAAACTCTTAAGTTCCGTCGAAAGCACAGTTTGGTCTTTACCTGGCGCAGGGCGTCTTCTTGCTTCCTCCACTTCCGTACCATTGATTCGTTAATGTTGAATTCTCTCACAGCTGCTCTATGTCCATGTTGTACTGCATGACTGATAGCGTTGTGTTTGAAATCCGCTTCGAAAATGAATGAATGAATGCACGTACCCTAATGCTGAAGCACATACCGTATTACTCCGCGATGCTGCGCACTACGATGGCCGTAAGCTTCGTAACTTACCAAGGCCGTGCTAAAACATTTTGACAGATTTATGAGCGCCGTGTACCATCTACAATCGGTTCTAGGTCAGAAAGCACAACCAGAATTAATTCATACATTAGACGCACCGCATTTAAAGGCGCACTGTCGATTTTTGAGAAAGTTAAAGGATTTTAAGTGCGTCTTATGGTCCGAAAAATACGGTACACCATGAATATAAAGAAATCTTAGCAGGTTTTCTATGATTAAATGAATTGCAGTGAACATAATGCAAATCAAGACCTTGATATTGAAATCATATTCATGTCTAATCATGACAACTGTGAGCTAATTTAGAGTATTAGTAATTAGCCAAGCATCGATTGTATTATTATTTAAAACAAAAGTACAGAGATAATTTTTCCCATAAGGAAAATTTTTTATTGAAATATTCTGTTACAGACTCCCAGAAAATCCACAATGTGTAAGGAATTATATGCATTAATGGAGTTGTATTACATATTTAAGCACTACATATACACAAACAAACAAAAACAATAAGAATAAATTTTAATTTCACTTCACTTACCACATAACACTTGCTGTTACCACTTTTTAAGCATTACCTTGGTTCTCACAGGTTTCCTTTATGGTTGGTTGGTATCACAAACTTTCTTAAAACCCATGGTAACTTATTTGCACTACGAATATATGTATAAAAAAAAAAAAAAAAAAAGGGTAAACAACAGATTTTAGTGGAACCCTTTAGTGGGCTTAGCAATAGCTATTGTGAGATTGACACAGTACCCCTGTTTCGGCTGGAAAGAGCATACTAGTCACGTCTATACTCAGCCAAGTACTATAAATGCGGCGAGTGCCGAACAAACGACGAGTGCCAAGACTATTTTTACTTTTCAAAATGAGTCGAGAACTGAATTTGAAGACTTACAGGAAACGTTTGACCTCTGTCATTGCCAACAAAGGTTATGCTACAAAGTATTGTGTTGAACTTTTGTTATTGTCCAAATAGAATTAAATATTTTTAAAATCCTACAATGTGATTTCCTGGATTTTTTTCTCATTTTGTCTCTCATAGTTGAAGAAGTGTACCTATGATAAATTACAGACCTCTCTCATCTTTCTAAGTAGGAGAACTTGCACAATCAGTGGCTGACTAAATACTTTTTTGCCCCACTGTATGTATTCTAGTATCTATGTACAGTATTATATTACACAGAAACCTTTAATGGTTTAAACTGACCTATTTATGGGTACTTTGACAAAGACACTGGAGGCAAGTGTCATCAAAGTCTTAAAAATAATCCCATTGTACCATTTTATAATGGGGCTCTATCAAAGTCATCACTGTATGATGACAGAGTTATTCGTTTAATGCGGTCTGTGAACTGAATACCTCGACAGTTCAGCTGGTGATAAAACTCTAATTCTCAGCTATTACCATATTTAAACTTCATTCACTTTAGCTAAAGCCTTGATGGACTTTAACTGATGAAGGCATTCATTGGCCATCTGCATTTGACAGCAAAACACATAATAGAGTAGTTACTGGGGTTCTTCTGTGTGCTCACACCACACCAAACACACCACATATGAACATAGCCTTATGAACTCGACTCATGTGTTTAGTGACATGTGGAAGCTATCAGCAAATATGTCGATTGTACATGAACCATGAACTCTCTGTGAGACTAGAGTTTCATTGGGCACTCTCTCTCTCTCTCTCTTCTCTCTCTCTCTCTCTCTGTACACATCCTTTCTTATTTTGGAATATGACTACATTTAATCAAATTTACCCACAGCTCATCAATCAAAATGATTTTTTACATTTTTGTAAGAATTCATGTTCACAAATGCAAGTGCAAACAGCTCAGAGCGAGTGCTCAGTCCCGAAGGACACAGTTAATCACTAAACAGACACATATGTGAACACCACAGGTTTACAGCTAGTGTTTCATATGGCATTGATTATAAAGTAACTATATGCCCTTTTGTAAGTGGTATCTGTAAAGGATACGCAGATCCGCCTCTGCTCCTCATCAAGGTTCTAAGATGAGCATCAGCTGCTGACATTGCAGTTTCAGAAATAAATTATGCAATCAGTTCAGAACGTTTGTTATAATCTCAAGAGGAGAGCTTCTTACAGCAATCAGTTGTGTCAATAAATCATTATTTGATGACACATGAATCTGTCGGCTGGGATTACCTTATTCCTAAGTTTAGCTCTTTCATCTTTATACACTCCTCTTCAAAAGGTACTATAACAGGGCAAAGATGTTTACCACTGTGGTGATAACTTCAGTGCTATGTCTTTGTACTATTAGTGAGAGAAAAGTCATTGTAGAGGGGCATTAAGGGGCAATTCAAAGCATGATGGTTGACATATTAAAAAACACTTTTTTGGCATTCCTTGTGTTGCATATCCTACGTTTTATTTAACATAAAACATGACTCATATGACACGTTGGGTTGGGTGGTGTGAGCAATGTGTCCTTCCCTGAATTTAAGCTCTTCCTAAGGGTCTGACAGTGACAGTGGTAGCCTGTGGACTGTGGTGGCCTAGCGGTTAAGGTACTGGACTATGGATCAGAAGGTCCAGGGTTCAAATCCCACCTCTGCCAAGCTGCCACTGTTGGGTCCTTGAGCAAGGCCCTTAACCCACAATTGCTTGGATTGTAAGATTGTACCAATTTTAAGTCGCTCTGGATAAGGGCGTCTGCTAAATGCTGTAAATGTAATGTAAAAGACAGTTTGTCAATACTTCTACTTAACCCTCTGGATAGTAGTCTCGTCCACCAGTCAGTATAAACACAGAATTACCTGCACATTAGCTTTTTAGATTATTTTTAGAGTACTTTTTAGAAATTAGAAACAATTATCATTAACAGCTTTGCTTTATTGTGGTGGTGCTGCTGGCCCAACAATGAACTGGCGTTCCACAGAGGGTGAGCTCCCACCTGCGCCCAGTAAATTCTGAGATGGGCTCTGCCCCAACAGTGACTCTGAGCAGGATAATTGGGGTTAAAACAGGAACAGGAAAAGGAACTTTGCTTCAACAATTTCTGAACGCAACATTGTTAAATATGTATTGAGACTTGAACACCTAACCCATGGACTTGTTTGAAAATCTCATTCCAAACTAATGTTTTGTTCCTCCTTTGCATCTAAAAGCCTCCATTCTTCTAGAAATACTTTTCACTAGATTTTGGCACATCACTGATTTGCTTCCCTCAGCACACGTTATTATGAGTGAAGTTTTAAAGCGTCATTGCAGAATGGCCTGCTCATAGCTGATGTTTTAGATTTTCATGTCAAAATTGTTTTTCTGCTGATGTTGCTCCGAAAGGCAGATTAAAACTCTACCAAGAACGTATGGTGGCCGTTGTGAGGTTTTGTGGCTCACTGCTAAAATTTCCACTTCACAACAACATATCTTACCAAGGCAGCCGTTGTAAGACAAAAATTTGATGAATGGACTATTCTGAAAGTCACTTAGAACTTTAATGAGACCTATTTTCTACTTTCTGCATATGCTCTTCAGTTTTGATTTCATGGCTGAATACTAAATGTGCCTGTTAGCAATAAGTGTGGCTGAAAAAGCAAAATCTGTCCAAATACTTTTAACTATATGATGCTTTGATAAACTAACATGAAGCATTAGTGAAGATATTTTAGCTGTCACATAGTATGAGCCATAATAGGCTTAGTGTTTGGTTTCAGCTAAGAAGGGAGAAAAATAGCAGATAGAAATTTAGCCTAAGTCAGTGATTCATAACAGTGAGAATCCAATTAAAGGAAAGTTTGTTTGCAGTAAGTATATCAGTGTCTCTGCTGAATAACAGTCGATGAGAAGATAGAGCACTCTCAGAATAACCCTGAAGCTCCTATTCAACTTATTCATCCACAGGGCTCACTTGATCTGAGTCGAGATGAATTGGATCTTATTGGAAACATATGAGCAGAGTCAGGCTTGGATGACTAGAACAAACAGGCTTTTAAAAGCCAGCGTGTGGTTGATTGGTCTCCTCCTCAGCCTTCAGAGACATTAAAATGGCATCAGAAATTTACACAGAGAAAATACAAAAGGTCTATTTATATAGTTCCAAACGATATTTGAAATATAGAGGAACTGCAGCAACAGTACTCTTAAAAGGCCAACTATCTTTTAATGAGATATACAATTAAGACATCAAGGTTTTAGCCAGTTTCCACAGCAAAGTGATGCCATTTTTCAAACGTTTTAAATCTAGTCAAATGTATATTAAGTATGCAGTTTAACGTCCGCATGTTCTGTGAAACAGGACGTTGGCCAAAATGGACGTTGACAGGACATTACCAGTCACATAGTTGAGATACTTTGCACAGTGTTTAATATTAATTAAAACTCAACAAACATTTAGTACAGTACTGTACAATACAGTAATTCCTATCTTTGTATCTTTTACAAAATTAAAAACACTTACCAATAACGGAAGGAGCATTACAATGTTGTTTTCTGCCTTCACGACTGTTCTCTTTTCTATCATCAGGTGTTCCAATGGTTAGTTTGTCATTCAAACATTAATTTGATGTATATAATACAGATTTTTATTTCCTATTATAATTCTTAAGACCTCGGATCGGATGGACGTTAAACAGTGCAGACATGTATCTGAATATTTTCCAGACATCACTGACTAAGTTTGCATAATATTATTGAGACAAAGTCCCTTAAATTTTGTAACATATCCCTACAAATAAGTTAAATTGTCTTAATTTAACTGCATTCTTCTGATAAGAAATCTAAATTTACCTGTAGCTAGGATTCTTCACTAGCTAAAGTCATTTTTGCCGTGTTTCAACGTACTAGAAAATCATGCTTGCCTGTTCTCTTGTGAATAGGCAGAAATAAAAAGTAACTCAATCATACAAAGTGGTCACCCTTAAACAATTTCACAAACTATTTTTAGTAATAAATTGCAGGTTTAAAGTATATTTAGGCACTGTGGCAGCATGGTTAAAGGTGATTCAGTGTTTTTCTTGTGATTGCTTTTTTATGGGCAGCAGCAGTGTATAATAAGCTTACTGTCACCGTGATGACAATTAATATTACCACAGTTGAATTTATACTTTTTTTTCTCTGAGTTTAGCTGTTGCCCATTTCCAACCACTAATCCGAGTCTCTTTTTTCACACAGCATAATAATGTATGGGTGAGGGTTAACAGTCTTCCTCTAAAACAGCAGAAGCTATCCACCAGTCAATGGGCAGATCAACATTTTGGAAAAGGGTGTTGACTGCCTCCTTCCACACACATGAGCTCAATTATTGATAGTGATCACTGATTATTTGATGGGTAGACAGTAATTTCACACACAGCACTGATTATGCGGTCTTTCCCTACTGGCTACAAAATTCTTGAGACGTTGGGTTGCTGTCTTCTGCCGCTCGTGGGGTTGCCAATGTCTCATGTGATCCCTCTTGGCTGTGTTACCTACCAGTTCTCCTCTTTCTAGCTTTCTAGCTATGCTGCTATAGCTAATGCTGCCGGGGTCTCATGCTACACTTGGCATCAGTGATTGACATGGCATCAGTGATTGTTAATAAACACTGTGCTCTTAATCAATAACTAATTACATTTTCTGTTTTTCTCTCCGAGCTGTGTTCCGGCAGTTCCGGCCCCACACATGATGTTCATCTGATGGAGCTCCACTCAAGCTGCTTCCGTCATCAGCTCCAGCCCCATCATACCCGGGCCACTTAATGTCGATGTGCATACTTCACATTCTATTCGAACTTTGACTCCATGACTTTAGTTCGCTCTTAGATTTATCATCTACGCCGCCCAAGGAGGTTGGGTCCCTTTTTGAGTCTTGGTCCTCCCAAGCTTTCTTCCTAGAACTAGGGAGTTTTTCCTTGCCACTGTCGCCCTAGGCTTGCTCAATTTGGGATTGAACGTAGTTATTAGGAGATAATCTAAACTTGTAAAGTTGCTTTGAGACAATGCTCCATTGTAAAAAAGCGCTATATAAATAAATCTGACTTGACTTGACTTGACT
This sequence comes from Ancistrus triradiatus, assembly GCA_025084515.1. Lineage (NCBI taxonomy): Eukaryota > Metazoa > Chordata > Actinopteri > Siluriformes > Loricariidae > Ancistrus > Ancistrus triradiatus. Next base: position 40,416 of record JAJAGP010003747.1, on the reverse strand, counting down.
TCTTAAAATTGCAACCTGTTATGTCAATTGGGAGCTTTAGTGGTTTTCATATTTACTGCAAATAAATTTTAACATTTAAGTACGTTGTTTAAATAATTTTGAGTGCTTGAATTAGATAATTATGGGATGAATACCCATTGGCAGCTGACATAGCTATGGAAAGAAAAATGCCCAAACCGAGAGAAATCAAGCCTGAGTCACTGGAGTTGTGCAGCATAAATACGATCTACTGGACCATCGTAATGTGCAGGTCAAGACTGCATTTTTGTAAGTGATTTAATTTCAGTTTATATCTCTACTTCTTTTCTGTTTCTCATCCAAGTACTATTAGCTAACATTTTAAGTCCTTGCTTGGTTAGCTATTTACATGTTTGTATGGATAAGCACTTTCCCTGCATCACATTTAATTTCAGCAGTGCCACTATGTGTGTGTGTGAGACATTGTTGATCTTATAAGCCTACAGAGGTTCGCTCTGAGTGGAGTGCTCAGGAATAGCATGTTCATTATTGTGTTACCTGAGGCTGTGTGCGCGGCTGTGTGTGTTCTATTTGACAAGTTGGCTTGTCATAGGCGCGTGTGTGCGTGTGCATATGTGTGTGTGTGTGTGTGTGTGAGTGAGAGAGAGAATATGCAAAGAACCTTCATGGAATTTGGAGGAGAAGAGTTTAAAGCTCAGTGTGTGGTCATACCTGAAGGCACACTCAATCCTTTCACTAAGCTTTGACCTTGAGCACAGGAACTACTCAGGTTTGGAGATAATGCAGAAAAACACCATCTCACACTCACACACACACACACACACACACACACACACACACACACACACACACACTTGTCTCTCTATCATTGTGTGGACCTTCCATTGACATACATGATCACTGTAGCTAATTAATGCTACACCTAACCTCAGAAACCTAAAGCAGATCTTTTGACTCTTTCGGTCAGAGCTTTCTATTGATTTCACACACACACACACACACACACACACACACACACACACACACACACACAGTTGTGAACACTTTCCCTTGACATAATGATTACTGTACCTAATTAACACTACACCTACAATTAACCTTAACCTCAGAAACCTAATGGAGATCTTTTTCCTCATTTGGTTTTTCAAAAGAAAGCTACAGTTTCTGTTAAAAAAGCAGTTTTCCATGTGAGGACCAGCAAAATGTTTCCACAAGGTAAAAAAATGGCAGACCTTTCTATCCTCGTATGGACATTTGGTCCCCACAATGTAAGTTCTTCATGGTCCACCTGCCCACCTACCCAACCCACCTACCCTTACACACACATCCTGGTGATGGTCTCACTATCCTGGTGATAACTTTCCACTGACATAATGATTACTATAGCTAATTAATGCTACACCCACAACTAACCTTAACGTCAGAAAGCTGATGAGATCTTTTGCCTCATTTGGTTTTTCAAAAGAAAGCTACAGTTTCTGTTAAAAAAGCAGTTTTCCATGTGAGGACCAGCAAATTGTCCCCACAAGGTAAAAATATACATATATAGCAGATCGTTCTGTCCTTGGGGGGACATTTGGTCCCCACAATGTAATACAAACATCCACCTACTCCACTCCACCTACCCACCCTCACAAACGAATAGTGAAAAATCTTCAGCATAATGGTGATTTATTAAAAGGAAATAGAAGTCTTTTAACAGTTCCTAATGCTCATCATTTTGAACATTAGCAAACAGCTTAATGCCATGAGAAAAGGATGACAGATGAGCTCATGGACAGGACTTGCACACATTAACGAATGCAGGGATCAAAGGAGACACTCTGCCTATAAATGTTTAACTGGAGACATGTAAAGATGGGCTCAGTGTTTTATGATGAAAATCTATTCTCCCATGAGTACTGGTTGCTGAACCAGGAGAAAACTTCTGAATAGTAAAAACAAAGTCATCACAGGCATGCCAGTTCACTTGGTTGCCATCTTCACAACGTTGCCTACGGAGAGCAATCTATAAACCTGAAACTGACAGCTAAGCTTTAAGCAACATGTTATTTTAACCTGTTTTATTCCCTTAGGAGGCCAATGCACAACATGCTACATTTGGTACAAAAAGCAGTATCCACGAAAGGCTGAGTCTTTGAGGAACAAAGACGGGCAGATGATCTCCAGTTCGTCAACAAATGCATGAGAAAAGTATTGAAATGTTTAAAAACAATGGTCCTCAAAGAAAGACTGGAATGGATTTGCATATTTCTTCCTTTATGGTGCAAAATAACATTTCAATAACAGTTCAAGAAATCTGTATGAATTTCAGTGAATAAAGGGCAAGGACACAAGCCTAAGCTGAATGCCTGTGACCATTGATACCACAGATGGCACTGCATCAAGAACCGTCATTCATCAATTGAAGAAGAGGGAACGGGTACAAGACTGGCCTGACTGCAGTCCTGACCTGTCTCCAGTAGAGAATGTGTGGAGCAAATTTAAATAAAAAATGTGACAATGACAACCTTGTACTGTTGCACCTGTAAATATATGAAGAATCACTATATATGTATACACACATACACACACAGTGGCCCTTGAAAGTTTGTGAACCCTTTAGAATTTTCTATATTTCTGCATAAATGTGACCTAAAACATCATCAGATTTTCACACAAGTCCTAAAAGTAGATGAAAAGAACCCCATTAAACAAATGAGACAAAAATATTATACTTGGTCATTTATTTACTGAGGAAAATGATCCAATATTACATATTAGTGAGTGGAAAAAGTATGTGAACCTCTAGGATTAGCAGTTAATTTGAAGGTGAAATTAGAGTCAGGTGTTTTCAATCAATGGGATGACAATCAGGTGTGAGTGGGCACCCTGTTTTATTTTTTTAAAGAACAGGGATCTATCAAAGTCTGCTCTTCACAAAACATGTTTGTGGAAGTGTATCATGGCACGAACAAAAGAGATTTCTGAGGACCTTAGAAAAAGAGATGTCGATGCTCATCAGACTGGAAAAGGAGTGGTCGACCAACAAAGATCACTCCAAGTGCAAGGCATGTAATAGTTGGCGAGGTCACAAAGGACCCCAGGGTAACGTCTAAGCAACTGAAGGTCTTTCTCACATTGACTAACGTTAATGTTCATGACTCCACCATCAGAAGAACACTGAACAACAATGGTGTGCATGGTAGGGTTCCAAAAAGAAAGCCACTGCTCTCCAAAAGAACATTGGTGCCCGTCTGCAGTTTGCTAAAGATCACGAACTTTTTGGTTTAAAAGAAAAGCTTTGTTTGGAGAAAGGAAAACACTGCATTCCAGCATAAGAACCTTATTGTGAAACATGGTGGTGGGAGAATGGTGGTTTGGGCCTGTTGTACTGCAACTGGGTCAGGACGGCTTGCCATAATTAAGGGAACAATGAATTCTGAATTATATCAGAGAATTCTAAAGGAAAATGTGACAATGTTTTGGGTCATACTTATGCAAAAATACAAAACATTCTAATATATACACACACACACACACACACACACATATATATATATATATATATACACACACACACACACACACACATATATATATATACAGATACATATATAGATATATAAAATCCCAGTTGGGTAATGTTCATTTGCCCTATCCATATTCCCATTGCAAGCTGACCCCTAAACCCAGGGAGAAGGACCATAGGCTAGTGAGTGCCTCCATGCATCATGAGGCCACTGACAGCCTCATTTTAGAGTGCCGTGTGAAAGCAAGCAAGGATAGAGAGGCACGCAATATCAGAATTATCGCTAGCTCCTTTGATGGTCCGACAGGGACCACAGTAGCAGCGGCAGGTAGATGTACCCTATTCCATCCTTCTCTTCCTCTTTCACAACCATCTGTGCAGCACCTGGCCAGGTTTGAAGCACTTTTGAGACTGCATTACGGGTTTCTGCTGTGCCATCAGAGTGCCATTTGACTTTATTTTTTAGCTGAGATTACCTTGGTGGCTTCCTCATTGAACAAATGATCAAGTCTTGTCTTTGTATTCCAGACTTCACATGGCTTTGATCAATATTGCCTATGTTGCTTGAATAAGAATTACAATTGTGTGTACTACTTCAGGTATGTGTTTTCAGGGTGCCTAGCAAATCATTCTCTGGAGTCTGTGCTGCCTGTGGGGTGCGCTATTCAATGACTCAGTTTCTGTTTTCCATCTGCATTGGCCATGAGACAATACCTAAAGTTAGTCTCATCTGTTCTCTATTTGTAGTTTATGATTGTCTATATGTATTGCTTTTGTAGTTAAATAAGTCCTTACTTATTGAAATAATTACTATGTGAATAGTCTTTGATGACATCAGATTTTCCTGTAAGAAAATCCCTTGTATGAAAATGTGTGAAAATGTGACAAAAGTTTTAGGTCATATTTTTGCATTAATAAAGAAAATTCTAAAGGGTTCACAATTCTCTTACAGTTTGTTCCGAGTTAACTCCTTTTCAATTAGAAAATCAACAACAAATGAGATTGTGACCATCACCAAGATAAGGGGATGGAAACCCACAAAGCATGAGTTTCCCAAACATTTGCATACTGCTGTATTTTACGGAGTAAAATAAGTATGTGAATAAGTTTTATTAATACGGCCATAAGGCTAATCCACAATACATTGCAAATACACTGTATTATCATAAGAAGAAACCATCAGAGCTAGATTATCAGATATGCAGGTTATGAGTTCTGAAGGTTGCTTTTGGCTGGTGTGAATTTAAGTTATGATAAATTCTATATCATCATGGCTGTCTGCAAAAACTTAAATGTGAACTTGCCCAAGTGTGAGAATATGATAATCCAGGCTTTTGCTGGTTACCAGTTGACTGACTCTTAATTAAATATATTGAAATTCCAATAATACAACCAGTCCTATTTTGGCCCAATAGCTAGGGGGCATGCTGCCCACTCAGGCAACCACTGCAAGATGCATTCCTCACAAGTTATATTACTGTTATACACTAAAGTGATGAATTTCTCTGTCTGTGATCTGACTTAAGAAGCAATGACATATATTTGAAGGAAACTGAGAATGTTGGGAAATGCAATGAATCATCTGTTCTTCTGTGTATATATTCTGCTCAAAAAAAAAAGGAAACACTCAAATAACACATCCTAGATCTGAATGAATGAAATATTCTCACTGAATACTTTGTTCTGTACAAAACTGAATGTGCTGACTACAAAGTCACACAAAAATCATCAATTGAAATCAAATTTATTAACCAATAGAGGCCTGGATTTGGAGTCACACACAAAATTAACTACAGGCTGATCCAACTTTGATGTAACGTCCTTAAAACAAGCCAAAATGAGGCTCAGTATTGTGTGTGGCCTTCACGTGCCTGTATGACCTCCCTACAATGCCTGGGCATGCTCCTGATGAGATGGTCTCCTGAGGGATCTCCTCCCAGACCTGGACTATAGCATCCGCCAACTCCTGGACAGTCTGTGGTGCAACGTGACGTTGGTGGATGGAGCGAGACATGATGTCCCAGATGTGCTCAATCAGATTCAGGTCTGGGGAACGGGCGGGGCAGTCCATAGCTTCAATGCCTTCATCTTGCAGGAACTGCTGACACACTCCAGCCACATGAGGTCTAGCATTGTCCTGCATTAGGAGGAACCCAGGGCTAACTGCACCAGCATATGGTCTCACAAGGGGTCTGAGGATCTCATCTCGGTAAATAATGACAGTCAGGCAACTTCTGTTGAGCACATGGAATAGACAACAAGTGGAAATTATTGGCAGTTAGCAAGACACACTCAATAAAAGGAGTGGTTCTGCAGGTGGGGACCACAGACCACTTCTCAGTACCTATGCTTTCTGGCTGATGTTTTTGGTCACTTTTGAATGTTGGTCACATTCGTGATAGCATGAGACGGACTCTACAACCCACACAAGTGGCTCAGGTAGTGCAGCTCATCCATGATGGCACATCAATGCAAGCTGTGGCAAGAAGGTTTGCTGTGTCTGTCAGCGTAGTATCCAGAAATTGCCACCCCACACCATTACTGACCCACTGCTAAACCGGTCATGCTGAAGGATGTTGCAGGCAGCAGATCGCTCTGCAAGACTCTGTCAAGTCTGTCACATGTGTGCTCAGTGTGAACCTGCTTTCATCTGTGAAGAGCACAGGGCACTAGTGGCGATTTTGCCAGTCCTGGTGTTTTTCTGGCAAATGCCAAGCATCCTGCACAGTGTTGGGCTGTGAGCACAACCCCTATCTGTGGACGTCGGGCCCTCATACCATCCCCATGGGGTCGTTTGCTAACCGTTTGTGCAGACACATGCACATTTGTGGCCTGCTGGAAATCATTTTGCAGGGCTCTGGCAGTGCTCCTCCTGTTCCTCCTCCTTGCACAAAGGCGGAGGTAGACGGTCCTGCTGCTGGGTTGTTGCCCTCCTACGGCCTCCTCCACACATCTCCTGGTGTACTGGCCTGTCTCCTGGTAGTGACCAAAACATCAGCCAGAAAGCAGAGGTACTGAGAAGTGGTCTGTGGTCCCCACCTGCAGAACCACTCCTTTATTGAGTGTGTCTTGCTAACTGCCAATAATTTCCACTTGTTGTCTATTCCATTTGCACAACAGCATGTGAAATTGATTGTCAATCAGTGTTGCTTCCTAAGTGGACAGTTTGATTTCACAGAAGTTTGATTTACTTGGAGTTATATGGTGTTGTTTAAGTGTTCCCTTTCTTTTTTTGAGCAGTGTACATTTGTACCAGTCAGATGAATTTTATTTCCTTCAAGTCAGCAAAGCTGCAAGATCCTGAGTAGTAGAGTGATTGCTGCTTTGTTTGCAGTTGATGAAAAATCAAGCTACAGTCGTGTTTGAAAGTTTGTGAAACCTGTGGAATTTTTTAATTTTCCTGCATAAATATAACCTAAACCACTGTCAGATTTTCATGTAAGTCCTAAAAGTAGATAAAGGGAGGTCAGTTATACAAATGAGACAAAAATACTTTGGTCATTTATTTATTGAGGAAAATGATCCAATATTAGATGTGAGTGGCAAAGGTGCAATACAAGTCTGTAGAAGTGTATCATAGCATGAACAAAAGATATTTCCGAGGACCTCAAAAAGGGTTGTTGGTACTCATCAGCATTTTATATATACGACTTGTGTGCTTAGGGTCGTTTTCTTGCTGCATGACCCACCTTCTTTTGAGATTCAGTTCATGGACAGATTTTGCTTTAGAATTCTCTGATATAATTCAGAATTCATTGTTCCATCAATAATGGCCCAGATGCAGCAAAACAGGCAAAAACCATGATACTACCACCACCACCATGTTTCACAGATGAGATAAGGTTCTTATGCTAGAATGCAGTGTTTTCCTTTTTCCAAAAAAAGGCTTTTCTTTTAAACCAAAAAGTTCTATTATGGTCTCATCCGTCCACAAAACATTCTTCCAATAGCCTTCTGGCTTGTTCACGTGATCTTTAGCAAACTTCAGATGAGCAGCAATGTTCTTTTTGGAGAGCAGTGGCTTTCTCCTTGCAGCCCTGCCATGCACACCATTTGTTGTTCAGTGTTCTTCTGATGGTGAACTCATGAACATTAACATTAGCCAATGTGAGAGAGGCCTTCATTTATATAAAAGTTACCCTGGGGTCCTTTGTGACCTCGCCAACTATTACACGCCTTGCTCTTGGAGTGATCTTTGTTGGTCAACCACTCCTGGGGAGGGTAACAATGGTCTTGAATTTCTTCCATTTGTACACAGTCTGTCTGACTGTGGATTGGTGGAGTCCAAACTCACAGTTGTGTAATATTGGATCAATAAATAAATAACTAAGTATAATATTTCTCTCTCTTTTTTTTAATTAGGTTCTCTTTATCCACTCTTAGGACTTGTATGGAAATCTGCAGCACTAAATCAAAGGCCTCCCAGAACAGCCATTAAGCATACAGAAATAGGACACTTTAAAGTGATATATTAATATTCCACTCCAATTAGTTCCAGGAAGAAATAATGAAAATAACTACACTGATACCCATGATATTACATCAGTGTAAGGATAAACTGTTTCCTCTCATTAGCCTACAGTATTAGCCTCTAATAAACTAATTACCGGAAATCAGCAGCGTTACTGCTCTGTGAGTGTAACCATTTTAAAGTGTATAATAAGGAAAATGTTCCTAAGGGTTTTAGTTCTATTTCACCCCTACATAATGACAGGATTTAAGTGTTTGTGAGTGTGTGTGTGTGTGTTTTTGGACCTCACAGAATTGATATCCCCCAATGTATCCATAAATCCACACAACAGAAAGCTGAAAATCATATGAAGGTTTTATTTGCCATCCATCAAAATGAAAATAAAGACAACTAAACAAATTCATTCCCACAGAGCGCAAGCTTTATGGCAGGGTTCTCAATCTTCTAAATATGAAGCAATTACAATATGCTATTTTTATTTAAGTGTTCGCTGAACAGTATCTGGATTTGACAACAATGTTAGTTAACATGGATCTCAGAACACACACTGACAAAAAAAAAAAAAAAAATTTTCAAATTGACTTCATGTAGATTAGTTTGTGTCCAAATCACCATCATTGCTTATTGACAAGTCAAAGCACCCTGCACAGCATGTCACCTCAAGGCCTGGCAGGGGCCAGTGTTGCACCATTGGGAATCATCCTCCATCCCACTTCTTCTGAGCCCATTATGCCTTGGGCTAACCCAACCTGGTTGGAAGGCACCACTGTGGGCTCGCCCCCAGTCTCTGCAGTGGTGTGATTGTGAAATGCTGCTGAGCTACCAGAGCACTTGTTTATTTATTCCATACTTTAAAGGAGCATGCCAGCATTAAAATTGATCTACACTGTATATCAATTTAAGCTCCATCTTCTACAGCACATGACCTCTAACCAAAAATGATTTAAGTGTTCCCTGTAATGTGCAAGGAACAGAAAACCTAATTACTCAACACACCTACAATAGAAGTCTAAGGGCAGTTAGATCTCTGGGCATTTAATAAATGTTTATGCATACTGTATGTGGTTTTAAAACCTTAAGGCAGGTGTGTTTTGAAGGCATTATTAAGGGGAGGTCCAATAATCCTGTATGCCTCAGGTTAAAACAGAGGGGAAATCAATAATCAAACACAGACTACCAGGACAAGGTCAAACCATGACCCTTTCTGAGCCTTGGTCTTCCCAAGGTTTCTTCCTCATAACATTTAGAAAATTTTCCCTTTCCTCTGTCACCCCAGGCTTACTCTGTTAGGGCTATGGATTTAGATATTTGTAAAGCTGCTTTGAGACAATGCTCAGTTGTAAAAAATGCTATATGAATAAATTTGACTTGACGTGACAAAGTATGGAACAGTAACAAAGATCTGGCCAGATGTGACAGGATACCACAAAACCATCACAAGGATGAATTTTACTGTGCTGCCCCAGGGTTTGGAAAGCTGGAGAAGTCTACATGAAAATAGTTTTGGTAAGATGTTCTCCTATTCCTAGGTTGCATTCCGAATTTGTTTTTGGTAGAGCCAATGTTCCTCAAACACACAACATTCAACTCAGCTCATAATTACCATTTTTAGTAGCTGTGGTTCATCTGGGGATTTACCAAACATTGGTGGCCCCTGCTCTGCACCCCTGGTCTAATTGTTGTAGATTTGACAGTCACATATTTTAACCATTGCTCATATTCAAAAACTTCCTTAAGACTTCCAGTGTGTGAATCCTAAAGTGAGTTTCTAACAGATGTGTTCTGTTCTTTTCCCAGTACAGGTAAAAGTGATGACAGTGCTGTATATGGTAATGGCACATGTGTTGCATAGATAGGAATTAGGTTAAACAAGTCTGAACTTCTCTTTTAACGGAACCCCAAGCGTCAGCCTGTTTAAACAATTCTTTAAATGGAAGCACATTATTTGTTATTTGGCATTCCCTGGTGCACAACTTGTTTATTTTCCTTAGAGAACTCTTATTATTGCTGATGAGGAAAGTAAGGCACTATTTCTTGTGCCCTCATTTCTCCTTGTTCTAGGGAACATAGAGCGCCTTTTCTTTAAATAAATATTTATGCCACACCATCTTGAAGGTGAAGAAATCAGGAGACTGCTGAAACAGATTTGCACTATATGACCAAATGTATGTGGACACCCTTTCTAAATAACGGTCTCTAGTTTTTCAACTAACAGGTACATACAACCCCAAATCAGGAAAAGTTGGGGCATTATGGGAAATGCAAATAAAAACTGACTTTTATTTCATTGCAGACAGTATGAACCCAAGATATTTCATGTATTTTCTGATCAACCTAATTTCATTTGTTAATATACATCCATTCCTGCATTTCAGGCCTGAAACTAAATAATGATGTGATTTCAAGCAGATGATGTCAACAAGTGATTTTGACTAATAATTATGACTCGATACAAACCACGAAAGGCGAAGTCTTAGAGCAGCAAAGATGGCCAGATCTCCAGCTTGTCAACAAATGTGTAAGAAATTCATTGAAATGTTCAAAAACATTGTTCCTTAAAGAAACATTGGAAGGGATTTGCATATTTCTCCTTATGCAGTGCATAATATTAAATAATCCAGGGAATCTGGAGGAATTTCAGTACGTAAAGGGCAAGGGCGCAAGCCTAAACTGAACACCCATGATCTCCATTCCCTCAGACAGCACTGTATCAAGAACCATCATTCACTTAGCTGATATAAGCACATAGACAAGGCATTACTTTCACAAGCCTTTGTCAAGCTCTAAAATATGGAGTTACATTCACAAATGCCCCTTAAAACTTTAGTGTGCTTAAAAGAATCAGCGCATTTTCCATACTGTCCCATTTTCTGATCTGGGCTTGTATTCTGATGCATAGAGACACAGAGTGGCAGGTGAATGGATTTTTCATGGAGTCATAAACAAAAACCCATTAACATCATTTAAGACTGACTGTTTTCCCCTTTTCTCCCAATCTGGCATATCCACTTCTCAGCAGCAGCCTGCAGATTTCTATGGTGAGATTGAATCTGCACAGAGGAATAAAATAAGCTCAGCATTTCTCTCTGCCATCTTTGCTGCCCCCTGTCTGGCAGTGATCCCTCCCACATAGGTGGATATTTTTTCTTGCATTTATATTTCCATCTTACAATCCAAGCAATTGTGGGTTAAGGGTCTTGCTCAATGACCCAACAGTGGCAGCTTGGCAGAGCTGGGATTTGAACCCTGGACCTTCTGGTCCAGAGTCCAGTACCTTAACCAGCTAGTACCTTAACCAGCTAGGCTACCACAGTCCCTTGCATAGTGCACCACCAGGCCGAAGACTCAAACAAGGGTCTCCGCAGTAGCGAGCTAGCATATTTGACCCTGTGCCGCCTGAGCTTGAGTAACTTTATTAAATCCACACATCTGTAATCTAATATATTTAGAATCAATGCCAGAGATTGTTTCTCACACAGCTATGTTACAGCACTTTCTCAACGACAGATCCTCATTTTAGCACTTAGCAGAAGGGGATGTTTGGTATTTCAGCCTGCAGAATTCATCAGGGTGTGTATGCCTGGAGCCTTCCAAGCTCCAAGGAGATCCAGCAAATGCTTCATGGTATGTCACTCTAATGATTCAGTACTTCAAATGAGAGATGACTAGTAATCACTCCACTGTTTTAAACCATTAATAGATTCATGGTCCAGACTAAGAGCTTAAGGAGGAATGGGTTACGTCTCCTGTATTGTTTTTGGTCATTTATTCATCACATATAAAGACTAAGCCTCCATATCAGCTGTCAAACACTGTAATGCATTCCACCTTCTTTTATCTGCAGGATTTTAGATGGGTGTCACATGATGAAATAGAAGAATGTTAGGAGCTACTTTTAACCATGACAAGTAAAGATTTGTTGCTTGGCCCTTATGACTCTAAATGATATATGTGCTGTTTTCCTTACAACAGGAGCATTTTAGTAGCTGCCAAGCCTTTGTTGCTTAAACAGTCATTTGTTTTGTCCCAGGAAAGCTTTTATCCAAAAAAATGGCTATACATGCATTTTCTTTGGGTAAATTATTAGATTTTCTAGTATTGCCAAAAGGGAAATGCTAGTATTTTACACCGTGTCCTACAGGTCATAAAGAGTAACCCATGACTAAATCTCCAGCATACATGCAACTGCATGCAAGTGTAGGGTGGAATGGTGGTATATGGCGTGACTGCACTGCGTCTACCAGTACAGATTTGACTCTGCCCTTTCTACAGTGGTATAGTTAGATCATGCAATAATTTTGTAAGCTATTAGCAAACAGTGCTGCTGATCTCAGACTGCTTCAGACATTTTTCATATGACAGAAATGAGGAAGTATGGAGCAAAGTCAATGACCCTTGCCAATGCCACATAAAAGGATTATACACTCACATCCAATTTATTAGGTACACCTCCTTGTTTAGACCCTCATTGTCAATGTTATCAGTTCCACTTACCATATAGAAGCACTTTGTTGCTCTAGTACAGACTGTAGTCCATCTGTTTCTATACATAGTTGGTTAGTCCCATTTACTCTGTAGTCTAACGGTCAGGACCCCACAGGATCACCACAGATCAGGTCCTATTTGGGTGATGGATCATTCTCAGTGTTGTAGTGACACTGATGTGGTGGTGATGTGTTAGTGTGTGTTGAGCAGGTATGAGTGGATCAGACACAGCAGTGCTGCTGGAGTTTTGGAACACATCTATCCACAAAAGGCTGTGTCTTTGAGGAGTAAAGATGTGCAAAGGATCTCCAGTTATCAACAAATGTTTAAGAAAACTATTGAAATCTTTAAAAACAGTTTTCTTCAAAGAAAGACCGGAAGGGATTTACATATCAGTCCCAACTTTTTTTGACTTGGGGTTATAGATGTAAAGTCCGAGACAGCAGTTCATCTGTTGTTGCACAGTTTGTGTTAGTCATCCTCTAATCCTTCATCAGTGCTCACAGGATGCTTGTAGCTGGATATTTTTGGTTGGTGGACTATTCTCAGTCCAGCAGTGACAACTCCAACAGCACTGCTGTGTCTGATCCACTCGTCCACTGTTGCAATCACACACCACTGTCATGATTGTAATGATCCACCACCCAAACAGGACCTGATCTGTAATGGTCCTGTGGGGGTCCTGACCATTGGAGAACAGAATAAAGGAGACTAGCAAAGTATGTAGAGAAACAGATGGACTACTGTCTGTAATTGCAGAACTACAAAGTGCATCTATATTGTAAGTGGAGTGGACAATTAGTGAAGAAACAAGTGGCCGGTGAGTGTACATACAAGTGAAGAGAAATGTAATAGTCATCATGTGAGTCATTTTCTAAGACAATTCAGGCTAATTTTTCACAGTTTCCTCATTCACTGTTTGTTTTAACCCAAAGGAATGAAGTACTGACTGTTTCTCTAAATAAACTGTCACAGTTAATTAACTCAGATTAACAAGCAAAGTAACATTTTGTATTAAATAACAGGAGAATGGAAATACAAACACTTATTGGACACAATATTTAAAAAGAAAAGACATATGATTTGTAAAAATGTTGAATCAACATGCATTAACCCTCAAGCTGTTCCACTAGATATAATGCCTCAGACACTTGTATGGTCATATGAACACTTCTAATTAAACGCACTGTGTGCATGAAACACATTACAGTGTCACTTTGTTACTCTGAGCCGTGAACATGGCTGACATACATGTATAAATATTATATAAAAAAGCAAACACAACCTGCCATAATTCGAGCCTGCCACATTATGTTAATGAGGTCATGAATTGTCAGATACTGCTGCATTCCAGAAGCTTAAAATAAAACAAATGGAAAAGAACAGTACAAGCACAAGCCTACAAACCCTCAGGTTATGAGGCAATATTCCAAACACTGGGAGGGAGGGCGGTGGAAGTAGACGAGGGGAAATATAAGGAGAAGAGTTTAGCTTTAATTGCAATGTGTTTTCACTTCACATTTGGGTGGCACTGGAGGGGAAGAGTTGATGAAAAAGGATTTTGGGGGGCAGGAAACGTAGGGAGACAGGCTTTTAAACTGAGTGACTCCATATGTGCTTATTCTCTGTGGGCTGTAGATTGAGGTTTTGCATAATCCTACATGTAACGCAGGGATTGCGCTAGTCCAGCGGTTAAGGTACTAGACTATGGACAAGAAGGTCCATGTTTCAAATCTGACTTCTGCCAAAGCTGCCACCGTTGGACCCTTGAGCAAGACCCTTAATCCACAGCTGCTTAGATTGTAAGACACTCTGGATAAGGGTGTCTAACAAATGATTAAATATAAATGTAACATGTTCCTGTGTCTAAAAACCGCACTCACAGGTGACAGCATTTCTTTTTCAGTTCTGCTTCTTGCCTATATTAACTGTTATCAGAAAAAGCTGGAACATTATGGAAAATGGGAGGAAAAAAACAATGCAATGTAGTTTACATTTACTTTGGCTTTTATTTCATTGCAGACTGTATGAATGAACCCAATCTCTTTCATCCAAACAACGTTGAGACAAGGCAATTTAGGGTTAGTAATGAGGTAAAATATCAACATTCAATTGTAATCATGATTTGGTACAAGGCAGTATCCATGAAAAACCAAGCCTGAACTGACTACCTACTTTCGCTGATCCCTCAGATGGCACTGCGTCAAGAGGCGTCATTTATCTATAACTTTATCGTCCCAACTCTTTTTTTTTTCTCAGGAATGGATGTTTATTAAGTCAAGTCAGATCTATTTATATAGCGCTTTTTACAATGGAGCATTGTCTCAAAGCAACTTTACAAGTTTAGATTATGTCCTAATAACTACGTCCAATCCCAAATTGAGCAAGCCTAGGGCGACAGTGGCAAGGAAAAACTCCCTAGTTCTAGGAAGAAACCTTAGGAGGACCAAGACTCAAAAAGGGACCCAACCTCCTTGGGCGGCGTAGATGATAAATCTAAGAGCGAAACTAAAGTCATGGAGTCAAAGTTCGAATAAAATGTGAAGTATGCAGCAAATTATTATTATTAGGTTATTTACTAATTGTCAGTTCAATTTTAATAGTTGGCTAATAGGGATCATGTACAATATTTGGCAGTTCAATCCATTTTCTGTGCAGAATGAATCATTCAACATATTATTGGTATGCTATAAGAAAAGTTTCTTCCTATTTCAGAGTGGCCAGCCCTAGTCTGTGTACACTCCCTTTGGTGTTTATCACAGACTGGTTCATAGCAGAGCTAGTGTCGTAACCAGCTGAAGGGTTACACATGACAATTGGTCTATTCATCTCATGTGTGTGTGTGAAATCGAGCTCACTGGCAATCCAAAAGAAGAATAGTTTGTCCTTACTGCTCAATGAACCATAACGTCCCACTGGATATTGCTCTCAGAAACATAGTAGTAAGAGACTGGGTAATGTAAAGCCTCGAAGGGGAGCTCTATTGACAAGAAATGAAAAAATATGGGAAACGTGGTCTGGTTTGACAGTTCTTCAGCAGCAAACGTCTTTATACTTTTAAATAAAACAAAACGTGTGTATAGTGAACAGATACAGAAGAAGAAGCATTAAAAAAGATTTTTGGATTCAAAAAAGCAAAAGGTATTCTACAGATGGTTGGTTGGTTGATGAATTTGAATGCCACCTCAGCACATTGGCCATTTTGTGGCAGGAAGCTTGATGTTTCATGTGGGTTGTTCTATTGTCATGTCCTTAAATATGGGCTCTTAGCTTTGTAATGGTTAAGAATCTCAGTACTTTGCTTGCTTTACCTTGGTTGAATATTTTGGTTAGTGTGTTTGATATTTAGACTTGTATCTAGGGCATTGAGGTGCTCTAAAGAAAGTGTTTAGATAAAAAAAAGAATAGAAAGGGGCTGTGTGAGAATGATCTTAAACCACAATTGGCAGTAGAGATACAGAAGAGGTCTTTATCAGATGTCAATATCTTGGCCATGGTGTAAAAATGTCTATATCATACACAGCTAGTGGCCCTAGTGTGTGAATGTGTGTATAAGAGTGTGCGCCCTACAATGGATTGGTGCCCTGTCTAGGGTTGCTCCTGCCTTACGCCCTCAAACTGTGATGTCTTTGATAGTGGGCTACCATGGTTGTCTGCTGCACAGCCCAAGCGCAAATTATTTCTAAAATAACTTGCCAACACTCAGGATCACAGAGCATGAAAACAGCTTTTTCTGTCCTGTTTTTGTTATTGAGCAAGATATTTGTGAAATTTACTTGAGCCCAGTAATGGGCTATTTCATGATTTTGGGCTTCATGTTACAGGGTCTTTGCCATTCACATTTTATTTTATATTTTAAGAATGCTGTCATTCCTTGAACATTAAAAAAAAAAAATACAAATAATAGCCTTGATGCCATCAAGTTTACTGTGGGCATGTGTGCAATGTTAATGTTAGCAAGTGACTGGCGTTGCCAATACATGATTTCTCAGTCCCCAGCTGTATAATTTCATAAAACAAACATACTTGAAAAGCTTTTAAAGTAGATTCCAGTGTCTAGCAAGATTTTTCAATTTAGTATGATAAAATCCACCATATTATAACTGGAAAATTCAACAAAATTAATCGGACTCTTTCAGCCATGTACTGTAACTAGCAGGGAATTGTTAAGGGAAACAGCAGACTTTTCGAACAGTGTGGGTTTTATGTGGTTGTATATGGAAAGCTGTCTGTGAACACTCCACTAGAACAAATATGGACATGATTTACATTCCAGGCCAAAGATATGGCTGATGTGGTCAACACATGCTTTGCACAAAAGTACAAAGGAACGCATCACTCTAAGCATCAGATTCTACTGGATATACAGTAGGTAAATTATGAATGCTAAAGGAGTGGCTTTCAAAGTACAGCCAAATATCCACTTCACCTCAATGGGAGTGTGCATCCTTGTGAAGGCACATAGGAACCGAGGTATCATTTGAGCTATTAAAATGCTGTAATGGATAGAGTAAAGCTTGACAACACATAATTGCATTGTCAATATTTCAAGGGTTGTTCTGTCTCATAGCTCTAAAACAGGGCTTTTAATGACTAATTTCGCTGGGTATTGGAACGGTGTACACGTTTGCCATTAAACTGCCCTTTTAAATGCCGGGAAGAGGAGAACACCATGTAAGTTTCTAGACACTGGGGGACAGAATCTAATAGTTTGGCATGTACCACAGAAAATGAAACTTTACCCAGGGCCTGGGCCACACAAGTTTGGATAGAACTAGGTCAAAGACGTGAACAAACACCGGACAATAAAATTTTAACTTTTCCCCCTACCAGTCTTGCAGTACTTTTTACAATTAGTTTGTATCTGTTAATTCGAATATGTAGAAACTTCGAAAATATACATACATATGTATTCAAATTATCTTCTACTTGGTCCACTTTCTCATCACCAGACTTGTCATTCAGGGTTATATCTTTTGGAGGGTCTGCCACAGGTAATTCATGGTAATACATGGCATATTACATCCCACAATGCATTGTGGCCATGTCATTTTTTAAATAAACCACAGTCAAGACTCAGCCCTGACCTCCAGCTTCAACGTATGTTCAGTTACAGTGTGTCATATGAATGAATGAACTTCTGATCCCATAAGGCATTTCAATACTTGGTACATGACGTGTAGTACATGGGTGTCCAATCTTATCAGCGAGGGGCAGAGGTTTTCATTCCACCCAAGCAGTAACACACATATACAAATCAGAAGTCATATGAAGATCAAGACCGAGTAATTAAACAAGAGGCGTCAGGTATGGCTGCTTCTTAGTTGGAAGGGAAACCTGAAACCAAGCCCTTTTGGATAAGATCTGACACCCCTAATGAGGCGTAGCAATATATAATTCATGCACACTGCAAGCTATAGGGCAAATCGCAGCCAGGAGTAGTATATTGGGGCAGTATGTAGTACGGTTTTCAAAAACAAACAGTTTGCTAAAAAAAAAAGGTCCGTTCCCTTGTAGTGCATTAAGAAGCATGACTGTCACACAAATGCTGAAAATGTTTTTTAGTAAACTATGTGCTTATTTTTCTAAAACTAGGCTGATCTGGGAGGGCAAGGGCAAACACTAACAACAGCCATTACCTCTCTTTCGAATCATTTTGCAGATCAATGCACTGGCATGACACTAACAGCCCCCTCTGTAGACATTGCTCACAGACTCCTGAGATTGGTTGTCGTCGCTCTGAACATCAAGGGGAACAGGAATGTCATCTCTGTCCGACGATGTGCTGGATCAATTGTGCATTCATAATTCCCCAACACATGCCTATACACTTTCAAAACATCAGCACAATGTGTGGATTGAATTGTGGTTCAAAATTAAATGTCTGTACTTGGCTTATTGCAAAATGCTGAGTAGCTTAGGCCAATCGACATTGGGTAAGTGCAGCTCCATATTTAGAAAGTGTTGTCTTGATTCTTTTGCTCTTTCCCCGTCAACTCCAGATGCTGGATTTAGCAGAAGTCGCATCTGGCCCTAGCCCCAGATTCATCTCCTCCCAGCACTGGAGTATGAGGTATCACATTAAAGTCTTACTAAAAATAGCTCGCATGCAGTGGCCATTCTCATTGCCCTCTCTTTTTGCTCCCATATTACACATTTTGATGTCGCTGCTTCTCTTGAGTCCCAAAGGATGAAAATGAGGACAGGAGCAAGGTTGTAAACTCATTTGTCATTGAACAGCGAGTGTGCTGCTGAGTATCTAGGCCAATTTTTCATGACCTCGGTGTAAAAGTGAACAAAAAGTGGTGCATATCCCTGGCCAACAGAGGGGGCTGCACAGACCATATAGAACTGGCACTGTTGGTGGAACTCGCAGTGAAATTCATGAACACAAACCAGTAAGATATCTTATCTGGCACTTTATGCAGTTACTCAAATTTAAATCAGAATGACCTATTGAAATGCTGTTAGCCCTATGCAAGTTGGTTATCTATAGACAACTATTACTACACTATAGTGTATACAGTATATAGATTTCTGCACCAGTACTAAAACCCACCTTCTGTTTCACGAAAAGCATAGGTGAGTTTCAATTTCATAATCCTTGCAAAACTAGTGCACAATCTTTCATAACAGCAATCTGTTCCCAGCTCTATTTTTAGCTGGTATAAATTCTGATTAATTAGGCTAATAAAAAATGAAAAGGCTTTGGAAATGACTCCCAGCGAACTGATTACCTCCCCTGAGCAAATATGAAGTATCCCTCTCTCCTGTGTATGAGCAGATCATTGTTGCCATGAAAAAAAAGCCCTTCTATCACATCACAAGGTGCTCGGCTGGTGCAGTGGCAATTTGCTAACCACATAAGACACACAGACACATAATTGGCCGTGTCTAAGAGAAGAGAACGCCCACTTCTGAGCAAATGGTGATCAATTGGCACCTCATCCAGGGTCCATGCTCATCTGAGTCCTGTGAATTCCAGGACAGGCTCCTGGCCAGGCCACAACCTGACAAGCATATAGTGGGGGTCAAACAAGACAATAATAAATAAATAAATAAATAGTATTGATTATAAATATTATAGCACAGGTACAATGGTGCTTGAAAGTTTGTGAAATCTTTAGAATTTTCCATATTTCTATATGAATACGACCAAAAACATCATCAAATTTTCACTTCTAAAAGTAGATAAAGAAGAACCCAGTTAAACAAATGAGACAAATATACTTGGTCATTTATTTATTGAGGAAAATGATCCAATATTACATATTAGTAAATGTCAAAAGTATGTGAGAACCTTTGCTTTCAGATCTGGTGTGACCTCCCTGTGCAGCAATAACTGCAACTAAACGTTTCATGTAACTGTTGATCAGTCCTGCACACCAGCTTAAAGGAATTTTAGCCCATTCCTCCATACAGAACAGCTTCAGATGTTGGTGGGTTTCTTCACATTAACTGCTCGATTCAGGTCTTTCCACAACAGTTAGATTTTATTAATGTCAGGACTTTGACTGGGCCATTCCAAAACATTAACTTTATTCTTCTTTAACCATTCTTTGGTAGAATGACTTGTGTGCTTAGGGTCGTTGTCTTGCTGCATGACCCACCTTCTCTTGAGATTCAGTTCATGGACAGATGTCCTGATATTTTCCTTTAGAATTCTCTGATATAATTCAGAATTCATTGTTCCATCAATGATGACAAGCTGTCCTGGTCCAGATGCAGCAAAACAGGCCCAAACCATGATACTACCACCACCATGTTTCACAGATGGGATAAGGTTCTTATGCTGGAATGCAGTATTTTCCTTTCTCCAAACGTAAAACTTCTTTTAAACCAAAAAGTTCTATTTTGGTCTCATCCGTCCACAAAACATTCTTTCAATAACCTTCTGGCTTGTCCATTTGATCTTTAGCAAACTGCAGACGAGCAGCAATGTTCTTTTTATAGAGCAGTGGCTTTCTCCTTGCAACTCTGCCATGCACAGCACTGTTGATCAGTGTTCTTCTGACGGTGGAATCATGAACATTAACATTAGCCAATATGAGAAAGTTCAGTTGCTTAGAAGTTACCCTGGGATTCTTTGAGACCTCATCAACTATTACACGCCTTGCTCTTGGAGTGATCTTTGTTGGTCGACCACTCCTGGGGAGGGTAACAATGCTCTTGAATTGCCTTCATTCGTTCACAATCTGTCTGACTGTGGATTGGTGGAGTCCAAACTCTTTAGAGATGGTTTTGTAACCTTTTCCAGCCTGATGAGCATCGACAACTCTTTTTCTGAGCTCCTCAGAAATCTCCTTTGTTCGTGCCATGATACACTTCCACAAACATGTGTTGTGAAGAGCAGACTTTGATAGATCCCTGTTCCTTAATTAAAACATGGTGCCCACTCACACCTGATTGGCATTCCATTAATTGAAAACACCTGACTAATTTCACCTTCAAATTAATTGCTAATCCTAGAGATTCACATACTTTTGCCACTCACTAATATGTAATACTGGATCATTCTCCTCAATAAATAAATGGCCAAGTAGTAATATTTGTCTCATTTGTTTAACTGGGTTCTCTTTATCTACTTTTAGGACATGTGTGAAAATCTGATGATGTTTTAGGTCATATTTATGCAGAAATATAGAAAATTCTAAATGGTTCACAAACTTTCAAGCACCACTGTATACCATAATCTCAATGGGCAAGAAAAAGTTGCTTGTACATTACTTGTATGTACATTATAGACATTACATATTTTCTCACTAATTTTATGTGCAATTCATCTACAACCTCTGGGAGCCCATTTCATCATTTCAACTGTCGGTGTTAATCTCATAAATATGCATTGAATTAAGTTTTGAATACATTGTCAAAGTATCCCTAATTTGACATCTTCCATTTGCTGATGTCATTTTACTACAACAGATGTAGCAACACCACTCTGTCAGCCGTCCTTTACTCATCCATCAATGGAAAGGGAATGCAAGTGGTATTTGGGTGGGGTACTATTCTCAGCACAGCAATGACACTGGCATGGCAATGGCATTGAGGTATTTTTGGTGCAGATATGAACGTGGCACACAGCAGCATAACTATAAACAAGTTTTAACCATGCTATATTTATACAAATCAGAAAAATTGGGCTGGTATTCTGGTCATGTTTGTTTGTTTATTATTTGGTTTTCTTAACGTCACTTCAGCATCAGTGGCCATTTCAGTGACACAAGGTTACATCGACTAGTCATATATACACTCAAGTCAATGCCAATGTATCTGGAGTAAACTCACACGAACACAGGGAAGACATGCGGACTCCACACAGAAGTCAGCAAAGATGGACCAAGGATCTCCAGTATGATATCATTAAACAAGTCAAGAAATCTCGAGGAATTTCAGTCTGTAAAGAGCACGGGCACAAGCCTAAACTGAACTCCTGCGATCTCCAATTCCTCAGACGGCACTGCTTCAAAGACATTCATTCATCAATAGCCGATAAAACCACATGGACAAGGGATTACTTCGGCACACCTTTGTCAAGCACTACAATAGACTTACATTCACAAATGCCAGTTAAAACATTACTGTGCAAAAAAGGAGCCTTAACCATGCTCAGAAGCAACACCAAATTCCCTGGGCTCTGAGGGATCTAAGGACCATCACACAGAGGAAATGTGTATTGGGGTCAGACAAATCAGTATTCCAGATCTTTTTTGAAGAAATAGATGCCTTGTGCTAAAGGCGAAAAGGACCATCCAGACTGAGTGCCCTTGGCAAAGGTCATTTACACTTCTGTGATGGCAGCATTAATGCAGAAATGTACACAGATTTTAGAACAACATAAGCAACATAAGGAAAAGACGACATCTTTTCCAGGGACCACCATGCATTTTTCAACAAAACAATGCAAAACAAGCCGAATCAGAAAATGTTAGGACTGAAATACACAAATCCCTTCCAAACTTTTTTTGAGGAACACTGATTTTAAAGATTTCAATAATTTTATCATGCATTTGTTGACAAACTGGAGCTCCTCTGGACACACAAAGCAGAATACTGCTTTTGTTCCAAATCATGATATTAAATTAAATGAAGTTGACCATAAAAAATTAAATATGAAATATCTTGTCATACTGAATGACATAAGTCAATATAAGAAACATTGGGTTCACTTTTGAATTTGCATTTTCCATAGTGTCCCAACTTTCTTTGGTTCATACTGTCAGCAATAAAATAATCATAAAATAATAAATGTAAGAAACACTTATGTTTTTAATTTGCATTTTCCATACTGTCCCAACATTTCTGATTAAGAAAATCCAATTTGAATTGGTAAATCAGTCTATTTATCAGTATCTGCACTGATTTGAGCCGGACAGGGAAGCAGAGGGCTCTAGTACAAACTGGCTTATGCTTCTGGGAACTTTGAGAGAATGCTTTGTGGGCTATTTTTCCCACAACTTCTTGCACCTGCAGGGTAGTGTATAAAGAGTGGGCAATGCCATTGTTCTCTGCAGCACCTTTTTTAGAAGCAAAAGGGCAGTACGTGTCTGTGTGTGGACAAGATTATCTGAAAGAAAGAAAGGACAGGGAGGGGAAAGAAAAGGAAGGAAAGAAAGAAAGTGAATGCTAATTAATCCTAGAGAGAAAAAAGAATCAAAGCAATCAGTGCTAATAAGTTCTGAGAATGAAAAGCAGAGGAGAGAAAGTAAAGCAAAAAGTCCAAAAGATCAAAGTAGGAGGGAGCAGATTTTAACTAAAAAAAATACTTGGGTCATAATTGAAGAAAATTACAACAGTTAAGAGTGAAATGAAAGTGAAGAAGACCAAGAAAGAATCCTGTCCTCCTGATTTTTTTTCTCGCAATAACATCTTATATGTAGAATATAAACAAACTCCTGCATTATAGCTCTCAGGTGTGTAGAAGATAGCCGAGTCCATTAATGTCAATAAATGCAAACCATATTCTACTAGTCTCTTCCCCTGTATGTTCTGACAGGTGCCTTGGGAGATATGCAGAAGACAGACGAATGCATGCACACTCACGTATGCACACACACACACCTGTCACTGTCATAATGTGTATTGCGATCTGTGGAGTGGAACAGGCGGTATAAGAAAAGTGAAAATTCGGGGCAGTTCCCTCAGAAGAGAAACTTCAGGATCCACTAAAATAAAATGATGTAACATTATTGAAGTGACAGAACAGTCTATAAAAATGCCACTAGGGTCTGGAATTCAACCTGTCCTGCTCTAGAGTCTCCAGGCACCAGAAATCTGAGAGAGTGAGGACGAGCATGGCTGGAGTGCTCGTATCCTCCTACATGATGCACCAACAATGAAAGCAGCCTGAATTGAAGTTTCTTCTTCTAGCAAACTCATTACAACGTCTGTCATTCTACTGATAGGACAACGAACAAAGGGTCAACTGTTCTCCAAGTCAAATCTCAGAGACATTGCTTTAAAAGATTACAACAAATGCCCTGATATTCTGCCTTGTACAGTGAAGTGAGGTGGAATCATTAAAATATTTAAATTCTAAATAAGTTCCCGGACAAAACACTCACTGCATGTTTAAGGTGGTAGCAACTTCTGGCTCCTGCAAATAGTGTTGCACAAAGATGATCGGTCCATAAATACCTGCAGGGTGTGCAACAGGATTCATACATTGAGAAGAGGTGGTACAGTACAGTAAATGTCTCGTTTGATGTGTGGAAAATAGTCACAAAGCAGATGTTAATTATGGTCAAAAGGAGTGATTGCATTTAAGCATGCCAAAGGCCATACTGTAAGAAGTAGCTGAATTGGGGGTTTATCGAAGGATACAGTCATACAGGTCTACAAGAATTGCTTCTAGAAGTCAACGTAGGTCCTTCACAACCAATTTCTGAAAGTACACTTCATATGGAACTGCATACCATGAACATATGGAGCAGAGTGGCATGCAAGAGACCCAGTTACAGTGGGTGAAAAGTCGGAAAAATAGGACCATTCAAGACTGCAAACATGTTATCTGGTCAGATGAGTCTTGTTTCTGCCTGTATGTGAATGATGCTAGGTCTTGTGTTCATCAAAGACCTCAGGAAGCCTTCAATGAGGACATTGTGCAAAGTCTGGTGCAAGCTAGAGGAGGTTCTGTGATATTCTGGGGTATGTTAATTATGCGAAAATGGGTCCTTTGGTTAAGGTGACAGTAAACGTGAACCACAATGCCTACACTGAGCTGCACGACAACCAGGTTGTGCCTTTTGCTTGTTATCTCACTGAGGAACATAATCCTATTCCTGTATTCCCAGATGGCATTTGTTGCATTCAGAGGTCTGCAAAAGTGACTGATTGGCATGATGAACATTCAGGAACAGTCTCACATCTGGACTGGCCCACAAAATCCCCAGAATGGAATCCTCTTGAAAATCTGTGGGACTGCCTGGGACAAGTAAGATCGAACACTGCCGCCTACATACAGAAACTGGCCAGTCCATGTCAAATTGAATCACAGCTGTTATTCGTGTTTGTGGAGATATTACATGCCATTATGTACACGTCAGTCACAGGTGATGAATTTGTCTGGTGAGCTTATTTTAGGATATCATTCCATTACATGGGTACTACGATACATCTAACTATGCCTAGAAAGGAAACACGTATTGCAATGTGTATTTAAGCTATAGACACTTAAATTCACTGCATAAAAGAGTCTTCTATTGGTGTATTTTCTGGCATGCTAGAGCTGCCCAAGTTGAACACTTTTTGAAATTGATACGTCTAGAAGTAACAAAAGTGGTAGGCCACACAATCTCATAAAATGGAAAAATCAAGTTGTGTGTGTGCAGCACTTAAAGGTTACATGTGATTTGTTTTAACAAACTGCATCAAAGGAGCAATGTCAGATCAAGAAATGTTTGTCAGATGTTGGGTTTCAATGCCCAAGATCACCACGTGCAATGCCAAGCATCAACTGGACTGAAGCACCACTGAATGTGATGAATCATGCTTCTGGTCGTCTAATGAAAGATTCTGGGTTTGGTGGGGATCAGGAGAATGCTACAGTTTCTGACCATAATAGCAACTCTGAATTCTGAGTTGGTGGAGGAGGAATAATGGTCAAGGGTTATTTTTCATAGTTTTAATGAAAACATCCATCAGCCATAAAATGAAAAGCACTGACAGGTGAATGAATGAAATAACATTGACAAGGTGATGCTCTGTTTAATGTTTTGCTTTTTAAACACTGGTTTCTGTCATTCATATGAATGTTGCATGAAGCACACCACCTACCTAAACATTGTTACATACCAAAGTACACCCCTTCATGGCAAACCTCTATCAGCAGAATTAAATGATTTCGGCCTGTTCAAGGTGTTGTCCAGATCTCAGTCTGACTGAGTGGCTGTGGGATGTGTTGGACCAACAAATCCGATCCGTAGAAGCCTCACCTCACAACTTACAGATGTTAAACCATCTGCTCCTAATCTCTTGATGCCAGATACCACAAGACGCTTTCAGGGAGCTTGTGAGTCCATGCCTTGAGTCAGAGGAGGCACCTACACAATTTTAGGCAGATTGGTTTAAGCTTTTAGACAGATGGTGGAAAGTTTTGGGAAACACCTCTTAATCACTGAATTCAGGTGTTTCATTCAGTCCACAGGTGCATAAAATCAAGCGCCTAGCCATGCAGTCTCTGCCTTTACAAACATTTGCAAAAGAACAGGTCATTCTAATAAGCTCACTGAATTTGAGTGTGGTACTGTGATTAGATGTCACTGATGCAACAAGACAGTTCATAATTTATTCTCTTCTAGATATTCCACAATCAAATGTTAGTGGTATTATTGAAAAGTGGAAGCATTTACGAACTACAGCAACTCAGCCACAAAGTTACACAGCGGGTCACCAAGTGCTGAGGTGCACAGTGCATTAAAAGTCACCAATGCTCTGCTGACCCAATAACTGCAGACTTCCAAACCTCCTCTGGTATTTAGATCGGCACAAAAGTGTCCACCAGGAGCTTCATGGTACGGGTTTCCATGGCTGAGACACTGCATGCACGAATTACATCAGCAAGCACACAAAGTATGCTATCACTGGATTCTGGAGCAGTGGAAACAAGTTCTTTGGAGTGACAAATCATGCTTCTGTACCTGGCAGTATGATGGAAGAGTCTGGTGTTGGAAAATGCCAGGGGAATGCCCGACTGCATTGTGCCAACGGTTGCTAGAGGGTTGTTTTTCACAGATTGGCCTAGGGCCCTGTGTTCCAGTGAAGAGAAATTAAAGTTTTGGCACAAAACACAATATTTGGAAATATTGAACTATTGTACTCTTCCAACTTTGTGGAAACAGTTTGGGGAAGGCCCTTTTCTGTACCATCATGACTGTGCCCAGTGCACAAAGCAAGGTCCATAAAGGCATGGTTGTGTAGAAGAACTTGACTGGCCCACACAGAGAACTGACCTCAACCCCATCAAACACCTTTGGGATGAACTAGAACAGAGATTGCAAGTCAGGCCTTCTCGTCCAGCATCTAACCTCACAAATGCTGGATCCCACAGTCAGTCCAAAATTTTGTAGAAAGCCTTCCCAGAAGCTGTTATAGCTGCAAAGATGGGACCACATATACAGTACAATGCATTCGGGAAAGTCTTTACAATTTCACTTTTTGCACCCTTACGCTTGCACATTGTATGTTGGCAGCCATGTGCGAAAATAACCTCTCCCCCTCCAATCAATCTACACTCAAAACCATATAATTAGAAAGTGAAAACAGATTTTTAGAAGTTTCTCCAAATCTATGAAAAAGGTAAAAGCTCAAATTTCACATGGACATAAGTATTCAGACCCTTTTAGTATGACACTTCAAACTCAGCTCCGGGCACCTTCCATTACTCTTGATCATCTTTGAGATGTTTCTACACCTTGATTGGAGTCCACCTGTGATAAATTCAGTTGATTGGACAGGATTTGGAAAAAATACACCTGTCTATACAAGGTCTCACAGCTAACCAAGCAATGAGGAGAAAATATCTGCCTGTAGAGCTCAGAGACAGGATTGTGTGGAGGCACAGATCTGGAGGAGGCTTAAAAAAAAAAAAAAAAGACTCTGCTGCACTGAAAGTTCCCAAGAGCACAGTGACCTCCATAATTCTTAAATGGAAGAGATTTGGAACAAACAGGATTCTTCCTAGAACTGGCTGCCCCACTAAACTAAGTAATCAGGGGAGAAGGGCCTGGTTAAGAGAGGGGACCAAGAACCCAATGGTCACTCTGGCTAAGATTCAAAGATCCTGTGTGCAGACGGGAGAAACATCCAGGTCAACGATCACTGCAGCCCTCCACCAATCTGGGCTTAATGGCAGAGTGGTCAGACAGAAGCATCTCCTCAGTCACAAAAGTTACTCCCATCTTTCTTAAAAAGGTATACCCTTATCATAGTTCAAATAAAAACTATTTAGACTTCAGACTATGACTTATTCCCAACTACCACAGACAAAGTAGCTGCCTAAAGTATTACTTCTTATCTGCTTGTGGTTCTGCCAGCTCTTGGCTAGATTTATATCCAATTACCCATTTTACCTAGGGTTGATCTGATGGTTACACGTGCAGTGTATAGTGTGCCCATGCATTGTGTTAACTGTTGTGCACAAGGGATGTTTTGCACAGTATTTCATAAGTTATTGTTCAAAAAACGCTCAACTAAGCTAACTGTAATTAAACCATGAATCTAGTTAGATGGGATTAATGATGCCAATCTCATTCTATAATGCAGTGGGAATTGCTTCTCCTCACACCATGTGCTGTATAAATGAGCCACATTGTGTAGAAGATGAGATTGGTTTGCTATCAATAAATTTCCCTATGTGAACACGGTAAAGTTACAGTGCAGTACTCAAACAATAGTTTTAACTCATCTCACATCTGAATTATATTGTGTATCTTAGTAGTTTATCTTTAATAACTTTAACAATAATTTAAAGGCATTTGATTTATATGTGAAAGCAAGCCAGAGATGAAGCTCTTGGTAAAACTGATGCAGAAGTTTAATTACCAGAATGACTCATGTATGAACAAAAGCTTATTTTACATCAGGTCACTGTTGCCCATTCATCGAGAGGATGACATTGTGTTAAATGGCTGGCACAATCCCATAATGTGTGAATTGGTGAGTGAATAACTTACAAATTATAACTAAGTATTTAAACTGGTAATTCCTTTAAATCCTGTGTATGCCTACTTAAATAGGTCTATAGATAGATCAAATATAGTTGATAAAGTAATAGATTCTTCAAAGCTAATGTAACAAGACTGTTTTAAAAATGTAGTGATTAAAAAGTACAGTACACAAGATGACACAAGAAGTTGGAGGAAAACCCAGGCTAATGTAGTAAAAATAAAAATAATTAAAGCAGAAATAGTTCTCAAAGCCCACCACAAAGTAAGTAGCCCTCTTGACAAAGAGATGCAAGTTTAACCAGTTCAGTGCTGCCTGAAGATCACACCACCCAAACAGTGGTAACAGCAATGTGGACTGTGATAAGGGTAAGGGTTTATATAATGCAAAAGGTTGAGGTGATGTCTCAAAATGATGGACCTTGAGAAAATAAAAATCCCACAAAAATGACAGGGCCATAAAGAACCTGATAAAAGACCCACTCATTTCAATCTCTGAGAAAAACAAGCTAGTAATCCATATGTTACCATCTGACATGAGGCATGACCATGCTTCATAAAGCCTGTGTGAAGGTCAAAACTAGAAGGAAACTTTACAAAAAATGAATAGAGCTTTGTTGGTATATATCAGAAATAACAAGAGTTTCATAAGCATGATCAAAGGTGATGTATTGACTTAAGCTGCATTCCATAGACTAGTTAATATACACAACTGCTGTGACTCTACACAATTCACATCTTTCCAAACTACTAGATTTTACCTTTTGGAAAACCGTAATTTAATTTAAAAACATTACATACAATAAGAACAATTCTTAACAGTACGACTCTCTTGATGAGATTGTTGTAAGAGAGAAAGATAACCACTATCATCCTGAACGTACACCACTCCAAATTCTGTTCACTATTCTCCCAAGTTGCCCTCACCAGGCAGATAAGATGACTTCAGCAACCTTTTGGGATTTGGAAGCCCTTAAAATGTCACAACACAGAGAGACAACACCAATCAGATGTGCCTATTTTTAGCTGCTTTTCTATTTGTGGCAGTATTCTTATCCAGTCAGATCCAGGTGTCCTTCCAGGCTGCGGAGCAGACCCAAGCAGAGTTCTCTATAGCCTTGCAGAATGCCCTGCGATAAAAAATAGTCTTTATGGGAATCACTCCAACTGACCCCTGTTTAAGGTTTAAAGCATCCTTTTTTGAACTGGTATAAAATGCATAAAACCACTCTAAAAATAAATTGTATCAATCACAGCCCCTGTTTTCATCTTAAACCACATTAATTTTGAGAGATATGGAAAACTGCTCCAAAGAGAGGGTAATGGAGGAAGACGGATATCAGATTGATACACATGATTCATGTTTTCTGAATGCGTTGAAGAAATCTAAAACAGAATCCAATCACAAAGTCATTAAGTGCCATAAACATCTAGCAATATAGAGCCTGAACCTACTGTGCAAAAAGCCTTAGACATTCTGTATTTTTATATTATGCAATTTATCAATATATATTATGCTTTTTATTTAAGTTTCAGTGGTCAAGGCACTTTGTAGTTCTACAATTACAGATTGTTATCCATCATTTTGACTAGGAAAAAAATTGACCCAGCACTCATTTGTTTGACACTTGGCACACTTGCTTAAACCTGTATGAGTCGAGACGTGCAACTCATTCCAGTCAAAACATAAGATCATGATGGGATCATGATGAGACTCCGGTCTGCATCACATACCACAGACCCAGCTAACATTAGAAGAACTGACCAGGAACTCCAGGCCAAGACCTGGAACTGAAAGGCAAGCACTGCATGCCTTTATAAGGATGACCAGCATTCTCCACAAAACATGCATCACGTGGCAGAGTCCTTGGTACCACACGCCCTGGAAATGGCAAGGGAGTACCTCGCAGCTTGCCCTGCCTCAAGGGAGTGACCTGCTAACTCAAAATAGTTCTCAGTGCAAATCTCGGCTGTGTTTCTCATTTTTGTCTATATTTTTACATCTACAGACTACTGTATTCTTGTGCAAAATACGTCACCATGGATCCTAAGGTGGTTAGTGATATCAGCCAACCAAAAGGGAAACACTGAGAACCACTGCTGAGCCCACTTAGGAATTAATGATGAGTACTGAGGCACCTGTTGTAAACTTTGTTGTGAGAGGAGAATGCCAGTTCACATTGCTGAACCACCTCTAGTGAGGCAAGGTTTGAGTTAGCAGGGCACTCCTTTGAGGCAGGGTGAGAGGCCATTTCCAGGTCATGTGATACCAAGAACTCTCATGAGATGCACATTTTGGAGACTGCCAGTCATGCTCATATCAGCATGCAGTGCTTGCATTTCAGTTCCAGGTCTCTGCCTAGAGTTCCTCAGGTGTCAGTTCTTCTAGTGGGAGTTGGGACCAGGGGTGTCCCTGTTACAATACCAAAAAGCATTGCCATTAACCTAAAGATTCATTTCTAAGCAAATACTTCCCAACTCTGATATTGGCAGTGGGATATTAGACAATCTGATTGAGGAACATGTGCGGGATGACAACTAATAAAAAAATCATGGAAATTATTAAAAAAATGTCAACAGCAGAGCTTTCAAATTGAGGGGCAAAAGCCCAATAATGATCAGTCACAGCCTCTGATTTGAAGAAACACGACTGAGCCAGGCTGGGTTATCAGGTTTGCATCTAGACTCTAGTTAATCAGCAGTCTGCCATCACTGAGAGGCACTCACCCCTATCGAACATTCGGCTTCTCTGTTATCTTTACTCTCCAGATCTCTCCCTCGTGTGGCAGCCTGCCACATGCTTATAAAAACTTCAACTAGAGGAACTAACCTGAGACAAACTTGATCTGCATGAGAGATGCATTGAAATGTTAAATGTACTTCCTAGAAAACATTCTACATCAAATTCCGACAGTTACGTGATTCTTTTTTTTTTTTTCATCTTGTTAATCAAAGTGTAGCTCTTGCTAAATATATCCGTCTGACAACCGTAACTCAACAGTGAATCATATCCCATGCCACTGCCGGTAGAAAGCTGGCTCTTGAGGCTTCAGTCTGTAGTCTCCTGTCCTGTCTGACAGATCGTCTTCATCTACCACAGCACAAGTGCCATGAGAATGACTAAATTGAATGTTTAGCAAGACAACTTGCATCTGTTCTGTTCCTGAACACTGCAGATTAAACATGGAAAAACAGCACTTGAGCTGTTTCAGGGTTTTTTTTAAGGCTTGCAAATGTCCAAGAATAAAATTAAATAAAAGATGGTTGGCAAAGCAGGAGTAGCTTTTTGCAAACATCATAAAACCCAAGGTTTTGATTTGTTATACATGCAGGGGCGGTGCGGTAAGGGTTTTCTTTGCTTAATACCACCCTGTCACAGTGAAACATACTGACATTAATGGTTTGTGACAGTTTTAAATATTCTGCAATACTGGAATGAATATTACAAATCCATACACAGGACATGATTAGACTAAAATTGCTTTTAAAGTGGGTATGTCTGAGAAGAATTTGTGGGTGCATTGGGCACATTAAAAATATGTGCATTGCTGTGTTTACTACGAAATTAGACAATATAAATGAAAAATTAAATGCTAAGTTATGCCGTGTCTTTGCACAGACATCAACACATTCCAAAAAAGTTGGGACAATACAGCATTTACCAGTTTGTAATGCCATTCCTTCTCATAACACTTTAGATGTTTTGGCACCAAGCAATTTGGTGTTTCAGGAGTTATTTTGTTCCATTTTTCTTGCACATACATCTTAGGGTGTGCAACGGTACAGGGCCATCTCATTTTTCTTTTCAAAATTCTCTACACATTCTCTATTGGATTTCAGGCAGGTCAGGCCATTACCCGTACCCTCTTCCACAGCCATGCCTATATAGTGTCTGCAGCATGTGGTTTTGCATTGTCTTGTTGAAAATTGCATGGAGATCCATGGAAAAGAATGGCAGCATATGTGGCTTTAAAATCTCAATGTACTTTTCTGCATTAATGCTGCAATCACAGAGGTACATATTACCTTTGTGAAAGTCTATGACAACCCCATACCATGACAGACCGTATTTAGATATTTATATAGTTTATTCTTGCTATCCTAAATTAACACAATACAAATATTGTACTATTGTATTATTGTAAAAACCATGTTTGCACCTTATGTATAATGTATGCTTTTTATAGTCTGAAGTCCATCATTATTTTTTCCTTTACTGCTATATTAAGGAAGGTTTTTTGATTTGTTTTTTTTTGTTTTTTCTCATCCTATATCAAGGAAGGTCACTAATAACAGAACAAGCAAACAGCCTATAATCCAGAAATCCTTCTCAAGTACACACTACCTCCATCGGAATGGGTGCAGAAACAAAATGAGAGTGTGTCTCTGTTAGAATAACATCCAAACAAGCTGATCACTCTGTACATTATTCTCCCCTAATAAGATGAAGATAAAAGATGATAAGGTTCCCCAAGCAAGAGGCTGGCTGCAAATCTGCACCAACTTTCCAATCAATTTGCATAACCCATGCCTGAAATGAAACCTTAGCTGATAAGCAAGCTCGAGTTATGGGAAGGAATGATAATTAGAAAGGGAGAACAGCAAATGCACTGTGAACAAAAGCCTGCAGGCTTGAACAGATCCTGATTGAACAAGGTTTTCAGGAAAAATTCCCAATCTAATTTTAATATGCTTAAACTCTACAAAGACAAATAAAATTTTAGGCAAAACGCTGCTTTCATTGTTCTTGCTTATTATTACATGTGCACACCACAAAACAGTATGTAAATGCTAGTATAATCAGACTTAAATGGCAGCAACATGGAGGCATGGTTCTATGAGGACTTGATTCCATATTTTTGAAGCAGTTGGACAGGGAGCATTAGTTTAGTGTTTGCTGTCTTTGGGAGACGGTCTGGAAAAATGTCTCTTAATTGCTAATTTGTTAAAAAATAATTCTAAGTCAGATTTATTTATATAACATTTTTACAGTAGAGCATTGTCTCAAAGCAGCTTTACAAATATCTAGGCCCACAGAACTAATTGAGCAAGCCTAAGTGATAGGGGCAATGAAAAACCCTTTGGAGGACCAAGACTCAAAAAGCAACCCAACCCCCCCTGATCACAATACATTTTTCCACTGTGTGATGGTCCAAATGCCTCAAACACAGGCTGGACATAGTTAACATAAGGATTCTTTCTTGCACAGTAAAGTTGTACATAGCATTTGTGAATGTAACTCCGTATTGTAGTGCTTGACAAAGGTTTTCCAAAATAATCCATTGCCCATGTGGTTATATCAGCTATTGATGAATGACAGTTCTTGATACACATGATTATACACTGCAGAGGGAGAATACTCATTACTGCCTTATTGCTAGCCCTAACTTACCCCGTCCCAACTTTTTTGGAATGTGTTGTAGGCCAGAAATGCAGTAATGGATATACAGCATATTAACAAACGGAATGATGTTAAGCAGACATAGCATGAAATAACTAGAAACTAACAACTAAATAAAAGTCAAATAAAAGGTAAGAAACTGCTTTTGTTTTTGTTCTTTTTTTTAATTAGCATTTTCCGTACTGTCCCAACTTTTTCTGATTTGGGACCATCTTACAACATACACGTTCAAGTCTTGGGGTTGGAGCAAGGGTAAATCCTGTTTGGCCCCTTACCTTAACCTCACATGTAGCAGAGCTTACCCTAGGCTCTTTAGACTGCCAGCGGAAGCAAACTTTCTTTTATTTGCTCATATGAGTGAGCCATTCAATTTTAATACTCTGGCTGTGAGAAAGAGTGCAAGAGAAAGTCCAAGTAGGAGAAAGTGAGTAGTTCTGAACAGTCCACTGCACTGTTTGCATAAATAAATAAAATATGGCCTAGTAGTTATACTTCTAGACTTGAATTGCATGAAATCATTTATCTTGCCACTCATGCATAGCATTTATCATTTTTAGGACTTGCAGTTAAGCTTTAAAAGTCATCTTCCAGTAAAGAAATGGGATTTACCAAGTTCTTTACCAGACCCACATCTGCAGATTACAGAATAGTGCACAATTGCATACACATAAATAAATCGCCATGATGCCAAAGCATAACTTTTATACTACCTGACCATAAACATATACAAACTGTGTGCACACAGACCCAGACACACATACATCATTCTACATAACAGCTAAACAATTAAGCTAATCTGCCATCTGGACTCGTTTTATCAAACACACAAGTGCATTCTTGCACACATACCCACACAACTCGCCTTGAAACTGTGGCACAACTGTTGCCACCTGCTCTGGCTATCTCCATGCACAGCAGGAATGATGAAAATGAAGCAGTGGCTTAATGATCCCATTGTTTTGTATACCTCACATGATCAGCTGGCTCATCCTTCTACTCCTGCAGGGACACAGATTAGCCAGACACAGTGGAACCCCATGGTCATTTCAGCCAGACTGAACATGTCCTGGGTAAATGAAGGGAAGCTATCCCACTCGCACACAGCTGGACACCGGCCACGTCCTGCTTCACAACTTTAGAGCTTCAGGGCCTGGCAGAGAACATGAAAATGATGAAAATGTCACTAGACAACATGGACCTCTCAAGTCGTTGATTCAATCATTGGTATCAGATCTTTTTGGTGCATTAAATGAATAAATAAATAAATACAACAATTAGTGCCGCCTACAAAACTATTGCTTCATTTTCTGTATAAACCTACACGTGCTGATCGCTTTATTAGGTATGCCTTGTTTCTACACTCATTGTCCATTTAATTGGTTCCACTAACCATATAGAAGCACTTGGTAGTTCTACGGTTAGACTGTATCCTTTGCTCTGTTCTCTAATGGTCAGGACCCCCCAGGACCACCACAAATCAGGTACTATTTGAGTGGTGGATCATTCTCAGCACTGCAGTGATACCAATGTGATGGTGGTGTGTTTTGCTGGTATGATTAGATCAGAGTTTTTAAACAAGTTGTTCACTCACTGTGCACTTTATTAGACACATCTATCACACTGTCAGAGACCATCTCATCTGCTGCTGCAAAATTTGTGTTAGTCATCCTCTAATCTTTCATCAGTGCTAACAGAAATGCTGGTGGCTGGATAGTTTTTGGTTGGTGGACCATTTTCAGTCCACCAGTGACACAGACGGGTTTAAAAAAAAAACCAGCAGCACTGCTGTGTCTGATCCACTCATACCAACAAACCACACACTAACATATCACCAACATATCGGTATTACTGCAGTGCTGAGAATGATCCACTACCCAAATGGTACCTGATCTGTAGTGGTCCTGACCATCAGAACACAGTAATGGGGACTAAAGGTTTGTAGAGAAACAGATGTACTACAGTATGTAATTGTAGCGCTACAAAGGGCATCTGTATGGTAAGTGGAACTGATAAAATGAAAAGTGAGTGTAGAAACAGATAGGTTTCACGCATGCACAGAAACAGGGACACTAACGCAATGGAATTTGCATTGACAATGCAGCTAATGCTAACAACAAAACACAGCACTAGTACAGACTGACAATGCTAACAAGACCAGGCAATACAAACATACAATGTAAACAGACAGTGTAAAGACAACCTGACAATGCTAATCCAAATAATACTAATCAATGCTAACAAACGAAGACCATGTGCTGAACAAACCAGAACCTACACTAATACTATGCTAATATAAACAGACTGAGGAAACAAGACAAAACAATGCTAAGAGAAGCTGACTCGATGTTTCACAAGCTCGAATCTTTTTCCGAATCATTTGTTTCATTTGCTTCAATCCCTCAAAAGCCACTTATGCCATCACTACCAAGAACCTACCAAACATGCGATGAGACAAGAGACAAACCAGGTAAGAAACAGGAGACTGCACAGGAGCCAAGAATAACCAGGGAAGTCAAAAGACCAGATGACCAAGAAGCAGAGTATTTATAGGGCGTGCACAGCGGGTGGTAATTGGTCAGCCAACTGTGGAAGGGGAAAAGGGTCAGAGGGGAGCCACGTACGGATGATGCAGCCTTCCAGCCTACCTCAATCCTGACATCAAAAATGCAGTATTTGTATTTTAGTGTTATTCACATATAAATAAGCACACATGGGTTAATATATTTAATCATGGTTATTTACTCTAAAATAAGTCTACATTCTCACAACATACTTTCACTTATTTTCTTTCTGTTGTGAATAAGTAAAGATTTCATAAAATCTTAAAAACGTCATACATCACTATGGTAAACCTAATGATTTAATGTTTTTATATA
Organism: Ancistrus triradiatus; assembly: GCA_025084515.1. Classification (NCBI taxonomy): domain Eukaryota; kingdom Metazoa; phylum Chordata; class Actinopteri; order Siluriformes; family Loricariidae; genus Ancistrus; species Ancistrus triradiatus. The sequence continues at coordinate 3,530 of JAJAGP010003747.1, read as the reverse complement.
AAACTCCTCAAATTCCTACCACTAAGTTTTATTTCTATTTTATTTGAAATACATTCAAGTTAAAGCTGTAAATTATCTTAACGTTACCATTTACATACATAGCGGATATTAGCTTACCTTCTGCAAGCCATATTGGTACAGTACTGGCTACCAAGTTCCAGTCCCACTTCCAGTTTTAATTTGAAGGTCTGTCTCCTGTGGAGAGTTGGTGAAAGGTATTTCTTTTTTAACCGTGTGATCCACTGTTGTGAGTAACTTGGTGGACTTGAAATCGGCTTCACTGTTCTTCTGTCATATGCACATATCCAGTGGTCCAGACGCTTTTTTTTTTTTTGCTGTTATACATATAATGTGACAGTTTTCTAATAGTTGTAGTTCAGATATAAAAGAACCACTTTTGTCTGCCTTTTTAGGAGGTTCCCTGCAACATTTGGAGAAAATCTCAATTACATAGCGGTCAAACTTGAGTCATGAGTTTAGTGTGACAGATGAAGCTGCAGATTTTGGATTGGATTGAACCAGGGATCTCTGGTTGTGTCACCGTACTACTCAGCATCCACTTGGCATCCACAGTGGTGCTTGAAAGTTTGTGAACCCTTCAGAATTTTCTATATTTCTGCATAAATATGACCTAAAACATCATCAGATTTTCACACAAGTTCTAAAAGTAGATAAAGAGAACCCAGTTAAACAAATGAGACAAAAATATTATACTTGGTCATTTATTTATTGAAGGAAATGATCCAGTATTACATATTAGTGAGTGGCAAAAGTATGTGAACCTCTAGGATTAGCAGTTAATGTGAAGGTGACATTAGAGTCAGGTGTTTTCAATGGGATGACAATCAGGTGAGAGTGGGCACCCTGTTTTATTTAAAGAACAGGGATCTATCAAAGTCTGCTCTTCACAACACACGTTTGTGGAAGTGTATCATGGCATGAGCAAAGGAGATTTCTGAGGACCTCAGAAAAAGAGTTGTTGATGCTCATCAGGCTGGAAAAGGTTACAAAACCATCTCTAAAGAGGTTGGACTCTACCAGTCCACAGTCAGACAGATTGTGTACAAATGTAGGAAATTCAAGACCATTGTTACCCTCCCCAGGAATGGTTGACCAACAAAGATCACTCCAAGAGCAAGGCGTTTAATAGTTGACAAGGTCACAAGTCGTTCTACCAAAGAATGGTTAAAGAAGAATAAATTTAATGTTCTGCAATGGCCAAGTCAAAGTCCTGATCTTATTTCAAATGAAATGTTGTGGAAGAACCTGAAGCAAACAGTTAATGTGAGGAAACCCACCAACATCCCAGAGTTGAAGCTGTTCTGTATGGAGGAATGGGCCAAAATTCCTCTAAGCCGGTGTGCAGAACTGATCAACAGTTACAGGAAACGTATGAAAATCTGATGATGTTTTAGGTCATATTTATGCAGAAATATAGAAAATTCTAAAGGGTTCACAAACTTTCAAGCACCACTGTAACTTTATATACACAGTGGGTTCTGAAACCACTAGCTCTTCTATGCTTCTACTTTGCATTTGTCACAGATTGAATACATTTTTTTTTAATTACACATCATATAATCAGCATACAAATCAGTGTAAATCAGTCCTTTTTTCTATAATGTGGGGGCACCCCTGGTGGGTTCAGCAAGCAAATCATCTGACCTGTATTAAACCCCCTTGGTCAGTGGAATACAATATGAATGGATCCACTGATCTGAAATAGACCCAGCACTCAACCATCTAGACTTTATGAACACCAATGGTGCTAGGAAACCAAAACCTGGATTCAACCAGTGCCAGGGAACAAATATTAAGGTTTTACATTGCCAGTTAACCAAAACACAACTCCAGACATCTCTTCACCTGAGGTTGGGATGAGAAGTGGCTCAGAAGGTAGTACTGTTTCTCAATGCTAAGCCTGTCGAGCTTGATCTGCTGTTCTGGCGAAAACATTTTTTAGATCCCTGGCAGCACTGGTGTTCATATATTCCAGATGGTTGTCTCAGTTTGTATACATTATTTTGCCATGGGCAAGTTCCTGAGTCTCAGTGCTCCTTGGGGTGGTGGATGGGTTTATTTCCCATAAGCAAGTTTGTTTGCAACACGAGACTGACCAAGGTCTATTCAAGATCAGGCGATTTTCTTGCTGAACAGGGGTGCCTTATCTGAAAAGCTTACAGGTCTACTCCGTTACGAATTACATAATTACAAATACACAAAGATTGTCTAAACACCAAGCTTAATAAGCTTTTAATTATTCTGTATTCATCTGTCAGTCATCTAGTCAGGCGCCCATGATTGACAGTTTAATTGTTTTCTGCACGCAACACAGCTGGCTTCACTTCATTCCACTGTAATTATTACAACTGCTAAATGAAGACAGGCTGATGATTCTATCCTTGTAGAAAACTAAATATTATCATATTAAAATTCATCCGTTCATGCACTCAGTTCAGTCATAGAAATTACTGTAAAAATGATTTCTTCAAACGCAAGATATGTCGTACCAATTTTTATAAATTTGCATAAAATCTGCAGTCACCCATGTTTTCATGCTTCTCTTATTCCAAATATGGTTATGGTTTATGGATTACTCAGCAATTTCCCCACACTCTCACCACTTTGTGGTTATGTATAGGATGGCTAGATCGATGACTTTCCACTCATCACTGTGGGTTTTTTTCATTCTCTTTTTTTCCTATAAACAGCCTGCTATGCTCTCAATACTTAGCTCATGTTTTGTAGAACTAATGACAGACCTGCAGAGAATTAAAGAACAAAGCCTAAATAATCATATGTTTTTCAAACCAGCATATCTCGAGAGTTATTAAGTCACATTTAGACTTAATCTGGGGTACTCTTTTTTTACAAACCATATATCAAACAAACATGTTGATTCTCAGTATTAGGGTCATATCAGACATCACAGACACTAGATTATAACTCAGCCAAATGTGATGCTGATACACAGTAACTGTAACTGGCCTGCTCTGTCTGGGGTTGGTTAATGCCCTTTTCAGTGTGCTGTTAAGGCCTGGGTATTGGTGACCCTGAACTGGATTAAATGGCTATGAAACTGAATGAATGAATGTAACTGTGGCTCCAGTGATCTGCATCATGCAGGAGATAGAATATTAACTAGTGTGACTCAAAGTGCCAAGTCACCCTGGTTCATATCTCACCTCTGCCGAGGTGAGGTCTGAGTTTCCTGGTACCATCACTTTGGTGTCTTTGTAAAACCAGGGATATACATATGTGTTCTGCCTCAGCATCGCCTTCTGAATCTCAGTGCCATTCAGGGAGGAGGTATGGTTATTATCACGTCACCTCACCTCACGTCACCCAGGGGTCTGAACATTACTGCAACAGGTCTGAATCAAGAGTGGTTCAAGCACCAGGATGATGGCTAGCACCTTTATGGAATCTCCATGCACATTACTGAACTTGTACTAAAGTCCACATTCTATATTCTATAATCTGCACATTCTATATCTCTTAAATAACTGAAAAGGATCAGCTTAAAGGAT
>JAJAGP010003746.1:0-65494 GCA_025084515.1 Ancistrus triradiatus | reverse complement strand
GAAACTAAAGTCATGGAGTCAAAGTTCGAATAAAATGTGAAGTATGCACATAGGCATTAAGTGGCCCGGGTATGGTGGGGCTGGAGCTGATGACGGAAGCAGCTTGAGTGGAGCTGCAGCGGATGAACATCATGTGTGGGGCTGGAGCCGGCACCAGAACACAGCTCGGAGAGAAAACAGAAAATGCAATTAGTTATTGATTAAGAGCACAGTGTCTATTAACAATCACTGATGCCATGTCAATCACTGATGCCATGTATAGCATGAGACCCTGGCAGCATTAGCTATAGCAGCGTAGTTAGAAAGAGGAGAACTGGTAGGAAACACAGCCAAGAGGGATCACATGAGACATTGGCAACCCCACGGAAGGCAGAAGACAGCAACCCAACGTCTCTGATCACCATAAGACTCTTTGACTATGAACCCCCAGCTCAGTGCTTAATGCACTCCGTTTTCTGGCTCTTTGGTGTCCCAGAGGAAATAGTATCCGACAGAGGACCACAATTTACCTCTCGGGTTTGGAGGGAATTTTGCAAAATGCTAGAAATTAACGTACGTCTCTCGTCAGGTTACCATCCCCAATCCAATGGTCAGACAGAACAGGAATGAAGCCTGAAATGCAGGAATGAAGTTGACCAGAAAAATGAAATATCTTGAGTTCATACTGTCTGCAATGAAACAAAAGGAAATGTTCAAAGGAAATGTTAGGAACACTTCATATATTTATTTGCATTTCCACACTGTCTCAACTTTTTTCTGATTTGGGGTTGTAGTTTTAACAAATATTTTTCATTAATCTTTACTACTGTATTATTACACACTATACAAGAGGATTGATCATGGGGGTAGTGTGGTGGCTTGCACCCCTGATCCTGCACCAGCCATGTGAACTTTTAGCCAGCCGTAGCACAGTAGAGTGCAGAGAGACTCCAGGGAGGTGACACAGATCAGCTGTGTGTTGTGATTGAGAGTTAGTTCACTTCATAAAGGATCTTATTATTGTGTGTGTATTGTGGTAAAACATACTGTAAGTGATAACGTTTTCAATATAATTAGTCTGTTAAAAACATTCAATATGTCTGCACTGTAGTGCCCTACTGTGATACTGGATCAGGTCATTACCAAAAGTCAGACATATCCCCAAGAACTTGAGTTGGCATTGTCTGCCAAACATTGTCCACTACTTTGGTACTATCTCTACCTGGTTCAGCCATAATGAGTGTCCCTGAAGGTTCTCTTCCATTTCCAGTAATAAACATTCAAAAACCTGAGTGTTGCAAAGCACCCTGACTTTGGCAGAAGCCCATAAAAACTGACATAAATCACAGTGCACTAGGACATGGATTAACCATACCACATATTAACCAAAGCTCACCCCCTACACCTTATTGATTCAGATCACCCTGAACTTATCACTCCAGTAGAAACCAGCATAGTTCCAGTAGAACTAAGAATCCACATTAAGGGTCCAAATACAAAGAAATCTAAAATTCCAACCCAAGAAGCTGAGCAACCGAAGGAGTCAGCTCGGGTGCCGAGTTAGTGAACCCTAATACCTCATCAACGAGGTTGCATGGTGTGGTGGGCTCAGAGAAGGGGCTGGCATGCGCGGAAACAGGGTGACCAGGTGCGAGCAGCTAATCTATTGAGCTGGATGATGCGGGGTGCTCAAGAATGGGAGCAGTGTGCGAAAAGACGGTGCTAAAATGTCCAAGTGCCGGGTTTCGTGGTGCCAGCGGCTCACCTTCAAGGTTAAGCAATGCGTGGAGCTCGGAAACGGGGCTAGCAGGCATAACCATCTGGTCAGCGGGGCCTAGCGGCTCGTCTTCAGAGCTAAGCAGTGCAAACAGCTCAGAAGCAGGGCTAGCGGACCTAACCTCCTGGTTATCGGAGGCTAGCAGCTCATCTTCGGAACTAAGAGGCATGAACGGCTCGGAAGCTGGGCTAACCTGCTCAGATAAGACGGGTGACACAGCGTGCAAGGAGAGGGGACTAGCAGGCGTACAAACTGGGCTATGTGGTGCCAGCTGCTCATTTTCAGGAAATAGACATGTGGCAAGCTCGGGAAAGGGGCTAGCGGACTCTGACGCCGAATTGCGAGGCACTAATGGCTCATTAGCAAGGTTGAGCGGCACAGTGTTCCCGAAAAAGGGGCTGGCGGACACATGACCCAGGTGGCGCAGTGCTAGAGACTCATTTAAAGAGCCGGGTGGCCCGAAAACTACGTCGCACGGAGCTAGTGGCTAGATCATGGAGCTAGGCACATTGTCAGCAGGAGTGTTGTAGGTGAAAGTTCTCATGGTGACAGAGGCGGTGTGCAGGGCATCCCCAGTGGGCAACGTGGCTCCCCATACATCCACAGCAGGCGGTATGGCCCCCGCAACGTCCTCAGCGATGGGCAGAGTGTAACACAGGGTGTCCTCGCTGAGCAAAGCCGTGCGCAGGATGGTCCTGGCAAGCGAGGCGGCATTCAGAGCATCACCAGTGGGTGAGGTCTCTGGACGGTCTCTGGACGGTCTCCGGAGGGGTCACGCCCCGGATTCCCTGACAACCCACGAGCTGGGGGTCACGGAGAGCGGCGGAGTTTGGCAGAACGATGACTAAATTCGGCCTCCAGTGCCTCCAGGAGTTGCCCCATGGTTCCCTGTGTGAGCTGTGGCCAGTGTTCAAGGGTCCACTCCCGGGCTCTACCTCTGAGGGAGAGGGCCACAGCATGCAGCAGGTCTTCCTGCGGACAAACAGAAAAAAGGACACATACGCCCAAAACTGGCCCAAAAATTGTCCGCATTGGCTGGGATCCCCGCTGAAAGGGTCCAGGTAGTGGGGCATGGGGCTGAGAACTGCTATCTGTTGACCTGGCGGGAGAATTCTGTTAAGGGGGAGGCGAGGCATGGGCAGATGAACACAGGTCTCAGTTGGCAAAAACAGAGTTTATTAACAAAAAGGGTCCCTGGGTACAAATAAGGCACGCATAAATAGTATAAGGCAGTCGGAAACAAAAATACATGAAATGACAATGAACACCGAAATAACCAGGAGAAGAGCTGGGCAAGAAGAGGTACCAGAACAACAACTAAAATACTGAGAGAGGGGCTAGTCTAGACACAAACACCGGCTGGCAAAACAGGGAAAACATGACTAGGCTAAGTTAGATACAAGACATAAGCCTAAACCAAAAGACCTGGCAAGACTACATGTACGGGAAAGAATGAAAAATGCGAAGAGAAAAGAAAACAACCTAACTGAATGTGAACCGACAATGCAAACAAAAATCAACAATAGTGGTGACAAGACAGAAAGGAATAACAATAACAAAAAATAAATTAAAAAGAACAAAAATAACAAGCGCAAAAATGCAATAACACCAACCAGGAGAAAACAGCTAGCAGGGAACAGGGGTGGTAAGCATTGCCTGCCTGGGGAAGCCAACACCGGCCAGGAGAAACTAAGGGACACTAACTAAGTCCCAGAGAAGCTTAAGGAAGCTAGATACCGGATGGAGGAACTAAGGAGGCTTACAGGGTAATAGAAAAACCAAATAATAACTATAATAATGACAATAATAAAAATAAAACGATAGTAATAATGACAATAATAATAATAATAAAAAAATATTGACACTACAACAAAAGGTAAGACTGGAAACCCGGGGAATCACAGCTGACAGAGGACAGAAACAATAAGCAAATACCAGCCCGGAGGAACTACAGTGGGGCAAAAAAGTATTTAGTCAGCCACTGACTGTGTAAGTTCTCCTACTTAGAAAAATGAGAGAGGTCTGTAATTTTCATCATAGGTACACTTCAACTATGAGAGACAAAATCAGAAAAAAAATCCAGGAAATCACATTGTAGGATTTTTATAGAATTTAATTGTAAATTATGGTGGCACAAAAATAAGTATTTGGTCAATAAATTGGTTCACTCTCGCCAATAGTTTGCTAACCATAATCTTTGTGGTAATGACAGAGGGTCAAATGTTTCCTGTAAGTCTTCACCAGGTTGGCACACACTGTAGCTGGTATTTTGGCTCATTCCTCCATGCAGATCTCCTCTAGAGCAGTGATGTTTTTGGGGCAACAACGGACTTTCAACTCCATCCACAAATTTTCTATGGGGTTGAGGTCTGGAGACTGGCTAGGACACTCCAGGACCTTGTAAGACTTTTTACGGAGCCACTCCTTCATTGCCCAAGCAGTGTGTTTGAGATCATTGTCATGCTGGAAGACCCAGCCACGTTCCATCTTCAATGCTCTCACTGATGGAAGGAGGTTTTGGCTTAAAATCTCACAATACATGGCCCCGTTCATTCGTTCCTTAACACGAATCAGTCACCCTGTCCTCTTTGCAGAATAACAGCCCCAAAGCATGCGGTTTCTACCCCCATGCTTCACAGTAGGTATGGTGCAACTCAACATTCTTCTTTCTCCAAACAACGGCAAGTTTTTAGCTTGTTTTTAGTTTTTACCGAAAAGTTCTATTTTGGTTTCATCTGACTACATGATATTCTCCCAATCTTCTTCTGGATCATCCATATGCTCTCTGGCAAACTTCAGACGGGCCTGGACATGTACTGGCTTAAGCAGGAGACACTCCTGGCACTGCAGGATCTGAGTTCCTCTCGGCGTATTGTGTTACTGATGGTAGCCTTGTTACTTTGGTCCCAGCTCTCTGCGATTCTTCATCAGGTTCCCTCCGTGTAGTTCTGGGATTTTTGCTCACGTTCTCATATCATTTTGACTCCACGGGATGAGATTCTTGCGTGGAGCCCCAGATTGAGGGAGATAAGCAATGGTCTTGCTATGTCTTCATTTCTTACAATTGCTCCCCACAGTTGATTTATACACCAACCTGCTTGCCTATTGTAGATTCATCCTCCCAGCATGTGCAGTTCTAACAATTTTATTTCATGGTGTCCTTTGACAGCTCTTTGGTCTTGGCCATGGGTTGAGTTTGGAGTCTGACTGTTTGAGGCTGTGGACAGGTTTATATTATACAGATAACGAGGTAAACAGGTACCATTAAAACAGGTAATGAGTGGAGGACAGAAGGGCTTCTTAAAGAAGAAGTTACAGGTCTGTGAGAGCCAGAAATGTTGGTTTGTAGTGGGTGACCAAATACTTATTTTCCACCATGATTTACAATTAAATTATTTAAAAATCCTACAATGTGATTTCCTGGATTTTTTTTCTCATTTTTTCTCTCATAGTTGAAGTGTACCTATGATGAAAATTACAGACCTCTCTTATCTTTCTAAGTCGGAGAACTTGCATAATCAGTGACTGACTAAATACTTTTTTGCCCCACTGTATACACAAAAAGACAAAAACACAGAGCAGATCACTTACTGGGGGTGTGGGCAAGCCCGCACAGCTGTACGATAGCGAGGACCACAATGAGGAGTCCAAAAATGGAACCACGAGAAAACAAAAAACAGGAAGATCTTAAGCGTGGTGAAACAACAAGGTAATCCAATCATAGGTTATTTAAAAAATGAAGAAACAGGCAAGGTAATCCTCCACGAAGAACAGAGGAAGATTAGTCAATGCTCCCGCAACGTGGCGGTTCAAGAGTTCAACTTAAATAGCGCCTTAAACACCAACAAAAATGCGCATCTGTTAGGGTTCACCCTGTCCCCGCTTCGTTTCTTACCATTTTTGTTATTTGTTCATGCTCCCTTACTCCCATTTGTTTATGTTTTTCAAGAGCAGCATGCTTGTGTGTGTTTGCTTCCACAGTGATCGATTGGCCATCATCCTGCACTACTCCACCTACACCACACCTGATACCATCTCCCCATCAGCCGTTTCACCATTTAATCGCCGATCAATCGCCCACACGATGCCAGATAGTCTCCACTATTAGCCGGTACCTGGTCTCTCTCTTTGCTATAGCGATTAGCTTAGCATTTACCTTTGCAATTGTCCGAGCATTAGCTTAGTGCTAGCACTAGCTTATAATTAGCTTGTGGCTACTTTAGCTTTCTGTAATTCGTTGTCTACAGCTGTCATCAGCTGACATCAGCTGTCGAGAATCGGACAGACTCCTCATCAGTTGTCGTGAATCAGGCAGCCTCCTCATCAAATGCTTCAGACGAGGCAGCAGCAACATCAAGCATAGAAGGGGCACAATAATCCCCTGTGCACTGAGAGGTCAAGCTGGCCGACCCTCAGACCTAACCAAGGAGGAAGAACAGAAGGAAAGCAAGAAATGCCACCGAACTGGTTAAATTTGATGATCTTACTTTGGTGTGTTGTTATAATCGTGTTTTTTGCAGCTATATTACAGTCTACGCTTGCATTCTTTAGTCTTGGGTGGAATTGATCTATTATTACCCATACAGAATGAGAATCATGGAAGCTTGCTGCCAAAAGGGAGTCTGTCCCCACAAAAACAGCCTTCGCCTTATTTAAGAGACATCACGTTGATATAACAAGATGTTTTGACTTTACTGTGTAGTATTAGAGAGCATCCTCTATTTTTTCGTGTATTATTTTCAGATTTGTTATTTTCAGAATTCCACAGTTGGTGGAATTACTACAGGAGTTTCCGATCTCCACATAGTGGGGACATCACACTGTAGTCAGTTTTTGTTTTGTTTGAGGGACTGCTCAGTTAAATGAATTATTTTGAACTGTTTGGAATTATCAATAAAGGATAAATCATAGATCGTAGTAGGGGACTAAGAACTCTCAAAATTATGTCTAATTATAATCTTTATTTACATTTAATGGTTATTAATTTAACCTTACTTTTTGTTTCAAGATTGTTTTTAATTTTTAATTTTAACTGTATATCTGGTAAAGGGAAAGACGCAGACAAACTGAAGCTTTTGAAGGGGACAGTTGACTACTTTTAATCAACAGAAGACAGATGCATTTATCCGCAATTTAGAGTCTATGATTACCAGCTAATCAGCTATACAGAGAACTTGTGCACCTGCAAGGGGATGAGAAAGCCTGAGACAACAGTGATTTGTTTTTGTTTTTAGCTATACTGTGCTTGCTAATTTCAGAATTATGAATAATGTGCGCTAGGGTTACAAGACAGGAGTCAGCAGTGGTACTAGCTGAACATTGAGTGTGCGAGCACTAACGCAGAAGGCCTTTTTAGCTTTATCTTGTTTCTGGGTTTCACAATGTGATTTTGTTCAGCATGAAGGATAAAGAGTTGTTGGTGATCTCATAAAGGAGATCAAAAGGGGGAATGTTGGAAATATAAAGTAAAATCTTACATAATATACTAAAGTAATTAACAAATTCATAATTTATAGACACTACTGATGTGTTAGGCCTTAGAGTTAAGAGTATGATACTAGCGTGTGTTTTGTAACACTTGCATGCAGAGGAAGGGTCATCTCCCCCAACCGATAAAAGTTTTTAGTTGACCTGGATGAAATGAAAGTGCAACAAAAACATCTGTCGAAGAAAATGAAGGGTAAGCTGTTCTGCAAAAACCGTTAAAAACTAGATAAATGGAGGATCACCAAAGACACAAACCAACTCCTTGTTTGGAAACTAGCTGATAAGGCTAAGGCCAGGTAACAGAGGGGACAGTTCGGGGCGAGACTTCTAATGCAAGCGAGTGAAAAATACTGGCTGTCTTGAAGAAGTATAAAAACGTGTGGTAGCGTGGTAAATGCCAAAAGGAGAAGTGAAACAAGTGCTGAAGATAAGGGCCTAATGCTTCGGCAACAGTAGTACACAGGAATAGCCAGAGGGTAAGCTAAGTAAGAGTAGCACAAACAGCTAAACATAATAGCGCATAGAAGAGCCGAGTTGGCTGGAGTAGTAGAACGCTAGACTGGAGGGTAAAGACTAAGCTAGTGAAAAAAACAGAGCCAGGTACCGGTGTGAGCAGGGTCGGCGTTTAGGAGATCGAGATATAGGGAGCAGTGATTGATGAGAGAAATGACGACCAGGTGTGCAGCGGGAGGAGGAGTGAAAAGAACAGGGAGCCAGTCAATCTCTGTGGAAGTAAAACACAATCACATGCCGCACTCGGAAAACCAAAACAAACAGGAGGTAAGGAACTGTGGAAAATAACTGAATGAACTAAAAGTGGAGCGGGACCAGAGCAAACCCCAACAAGAACCATGTCACGGGGAAACTCTCTGGGAGCCCCATTCTCCGTGATCACTGTCTGGTTGTGTTGTGCACTTTGTGTTTCTTGTAGGCTGGCTGCATCTTGTGGCCAGGTGGCGCCGACACGCTTCACCAGTGAGTGACGTCACTATGGAGCGCCTATCGATCGCGACTACTCATCAGCCGGCACAGCTGCGATCGCTTTCTGCAATCAGCACACTCACTTTAAAATGAGGACTCATGTGTGACTGGTTGCTGGATTATCAGCGTGGAAATGCAGTATTGTGGATTGTAGCGTTTTCATTCTTGTTTATTTTCCCCTTTCCGATGTGCTAGTGTTTTGTTTTTGTGCTCATCACAACGTGTGTTCTCAGTTGTCAGCCTGCTGTCTCCGCTGGATCTCCAGCTTGTGATTGTGTCTCCCTGTGGTTCTCTGCCAAGCCACCCATTGGATGTTCTCACTGCCTGGACGGATCTGAAGTCCGCTGCCACCCGGATTGCCACTCAACACCCACCTTTGCATAACCACTGCTGCACGTCACTCCTTCACTGTAAATAAACCTGCACCTGTCAAACACTTACCTCTGGCTCCGTGTCTCTGTGTACTCGCCACACTTTGGTTCAAAATCCCTGATCGGGTCCAACCCCCGATCATAACAGTATAATCCAGCCATCTGAACCAGTGGTGAGGTTGCAGAGTATGGATGTCTCAGCTGAACACCTGACTTCCCTGCAGACAGCTGTCCAGACTCAGGGAACTGTCCTGGGATGCCATGAACTGCAGCTTAAGGAGTTACTGGACCAGAACAGGCAGGTCTCGCCGCTGCTGCAAGGACTTTCACAGCAACTTGACACCTTGAGCTCCAGCCTTACTCCTGTCAGAAGTCCTGAAGGATGAACTGGCAGTTCAGGACAAACCGGCCTCCCTGCAGGACGTCATCCGCCTGGCGGCCCGCATCGATGGCCGTCTGCAGGCTCACCGCCGTAAGCCGCTGGCCAGGGCTGCCGAGAAGGAGCCAGCCTCCCCTGGGTACCGCATGGCCTCGCCCCCTCCCCTTTGACTATGAACCCCCAGCTCTGCCCTTAGTCTAAGGCAAGGATGCACGAGTCAAGATCACGAGGAACGAAGCCGAGTTCGCCCACCCGACACTCCCGGCTAACGGACAAGGCAGGCAGGCCAGACATGACTCCAGACTCCGGCCCCAGTGACCCACGCCATGCATCCTGGTCTAAATCAAGAGCCTCCGTAAATAAGTATGTCTTTAGCCTAGACTTAAAATTTTGGAGAGTATCTAAGTCTCGAACGAAAGTGGGAAGTTTATTCCATAGTTGGGGGGCCATGTATGAGAAAGCCTTTCCCCCTGCTGTGACTTTTTTAATTCTAGGAACTAAAAGAAGTCCTGCACCCTGCGAAGGAAGTAGACTGGTTGGATTGTAAAACTCTAAGAGTTCACTCAGATGATGTGGGACCAGGCGATGTAGAGCTTTATAAGTTATAAGAAGTATTTTGTAATCAATGCGGAATTTGCCCGGTAACCAGTGTAGTGATGATAGAACAGGAGTGATATGATCAAATTTTCTAGTTCGAGTTAGCACTCGGGCAGCTGCATTCTGACCTAACTGAAGTTTATTTATAGACTTACTAGAGCATCCATTAAGTAAGGCGTTACAGTAATCCAACCTTGAGGTTATAAACGCATTAACAAGTTTCTCTGCATCATTAAAATAGAGGATATTTCTAAGTTTAGCGATATTACATAATTGAAAGAAAGCAATTCGAGTGATGCTGCTAATGTGCGCATCAAAGGAGAGATCTGAATCAAATGCGACCCCTAAGTTTTTTACAGACGGACTGGGCAATACTGGACAGCCATCTAGATTTAGGATAGATGTAGCCAACCTGTCTCTCACAGCCTTGGGTCCCACTAATAGAACCTCAGTTTTATCTGAGTTAAGTAGGAGAAAATTAAAAAACATCCCAATCTTTTTGGGATTTCCTTTACACAGTCTCAATTTTGTTGATTGTAAGGCTGATATGTACAGCTGTGTATCATCTTGCATAGCAGTGGAAACTAATGCCATGTTTACGAATAAACTAAGCTAGTGGCAGCATGTACAGAGAGAATAAAAAAGTGTTCCAAAGCACTGACCCCTGAGGCACGCCATAACTTCAGTTTGAGAGCTTAGACCTTAGATGTCTTCACTAGTGCTTGCATCTGGAAGGTTGCTGAATAGTTTGGTGATGTGATGAGCATCGAGTTGATGACTAATGTTGTCTATCTTATCATTAAAGAAAGTCATCCTGTGACCCTGGGATATCCGTGGCTGAGGACCCATAACCCCCGGTTCGACTGGACCTCTGGACGGTTTCTCGAGTGCAGTGAGGAATGCCACGCCAGATGCCTGCACACTGCGATCGTCCCCCCCACCCCAGAACGGGTCAACCTCTCCGACTGCGCCATTGAACTGCTCCCGGGCGCACCACTCCCACCCAGCGGTCGTCTGTACAGCCTGAGCGCGCGCCGGAAGAACTAGAAGAATGCCTGCGAGCCTCATCTGCCCGTCTTCCTCCCCACTAGGAGCAGGTTTCTTCTTCATGGAGGAAAAGGATATGTTGCTCAGGTCTTGCATCAACTTTAGGGGGCTCAACCTGATTACGGTGCGGAATAAGTATCCCCTACTAGGGCTGCCACAAACGATTATTTTTATAGTCGACTAATCACCGATTATTATTTTCGATTAGTCGACTAATCGGATCATACGCTAATTGAATATAAAACATACACCTAAACATTAGCTAACTAAAAATAAAGACAATTAAGATAATAGTTCATTAAACCTTTAATGAAATATGCAGCTTGTTGCAACAAACAGTTATTTAACTGTGTAGCATAAAGTGTAAACAACTGAGTGAAATAAGGATAAGGCACTGGCTTAAACAACACAAAAATAAATACCTTTATTTTTTTTGAGGGTTTTCTTTCCTTCATTTGTCTCTGGCATCAAACATAGCTGCATTTAAATCAAATGAGGTAGGTACCTGCAACTAAGAAATTATTCACAAAAATAAAGTTTTGGTCTCACTGACTCAAATATAACAAAATTTTGTTACTTTGTAACAAAGCCGTACATTGAAGAACGTACTTTTTTAGCTATGAAACGTAACGTTAAAAAACATTAGCGTTCCTATTCAAACACATCACTGTTATAACGTTGCAGAAAATACATGAAATAAATGTGCTAAAGCTAATGAATCAAATCGTCATCGCTAATGTTAACGTTTACAGCTATCAATATGAGTAAGTAGCAAGTTAACTCTCTGTTTACGCTAATTGTAGCAGCTAACTAGCCATTTTGCGTACCGAGATGACGGTCCCTCTTAATCATTGTCATAATCAGCGACAACATGCTTCCTTTTCAGGTGCCCGTGCATCGCAGTTGTGCTGCTGTGGAAGGCAAGTTCTGCCTTGCAGATATTGCATTGCACAGTTTTCTCTTTCGTTTTCTTAAAATGATCCCACAGTTTTGAGCTCCGTTACCGGGTAGCCATGATACCAGAGCCTACCCCGTCTACAACTACTGCGCATGTGTGTCAAAAAAAGAAAGGCAGATGTGGCAGTGGACGGTGCCGCAGCAGTTTGGAGAGAAAAACAAAGTAAAAAAAAAACAAAAAAACGACACATCGACTATTAAATTAGTCGTCGACGATTTTAATAGTTGACATAATCGTGACTAGTCGACTAATCGTGGCAGCCCTATCCCCTACCCCTGCTCCATTCTGCCTTTGAACTTCTCCAGGGTGCCCGCATCTTCACCAAGCTGGAGTTGAGGAGTGCGTACCACCTGGTGCGCATCCGGGAGGGCGATGAGTGGAACACGGCTTTTAACACCCCCATGGGGCATTTTGAGTACCTGGTAATGCCGTTCGGTCTAACCAATGCCCCAGCCTTCTTCCAAGCTCTCGTGAATGACTTGCTTCAGGACTATGACTTGCTTCGGGACATATCAACAGGTTTGCCTTCGTCTACCTCGACGACATCCTGATCTTCTCAAGGCGCCTTGCGGAGCACGTCATTGACGTGCGACAGGTGCTCTCCCGCCTTCTCCACAAACGGCTATTTGTGAAAGCGGAAAAATGTGAGTTCCACAGGGAGACTATCACGTTCCTGGCATATATCGTTGAGCCAGGCAGGATTCGAGCGGACCCAGTCAAGGTGCAAGCAGTGGTAGAGTGGCCTACTCCCTCGACCCAGAAGGAACTACATCCTGGGATTTGCCAATTTTTACCGGCGCTTTATAAAGGACTACAGCAAAGTGGTCTTTCCCCTCACCTGGCTTACCTCCCCTAACAAGTCGTTCCACTGGTCCCCGGAGGCCGACGCAGCGTTCACCCGCCTGAAGACCCTGTTCTCCACCACCTCCATCCTGGTGCAACCGGATGCCGCCCGCCAGTTTATCATCGACGTTGGTTCCTCCGAGTCCGGGGCTGGCGCCGTGTTATTGCAGAGGTCCGAACCTGAGAATAGGCTGCACCCTTGTGCCTTATTCTTCCGCTGCTTCTCCCCGGTTGAAATCAATTACGACGTGGGCAACCGGGAGCTACTTGCCGTGAAGCTGACCTTGGAAGAATGAAGGCACTGGCTGTAGGGGGCACCCCAAACATTCGATCTCGAGCTCGCAATCGTGCCTCCTCGTGGCTCTCTGCCAAGCCACCCATTGGATGTTCTCGCTGCATGGACAGATCTGAAGCCTGCCGCTGCTCAGATTGCAGCTCAACACCCACTTTGCACCGCAAAAACGCTGCTGCATGTCACTCCTTCACTAAATAAACCTGCACCTGTTGAACACTTACCTGTGGCTCCATGTCTCTGTGTATTCACCACACTTTGGTTGAAAATCCCTGATTGGGTCCAACCCCCGATCGTAACAAACCATTGTCATGATCATAGACCATCAATTTCCTAGGGCACTTTGTTACTACCTGTTGCCTTTTCAATATAATGAATCCATCAATAACATTATACATCTGCATTGTAGTTATCATAAATAATTATGTTTGTTGCCATGTATGCCACTGTTTACATTTCTGTTAGTGTACACAAGTTGTACATGTATGGTCCAGATTTCAAAAAGACAGTTAATAATGGTTAAATTAGTTTTTCTTTTTTTTTTTTTTTTTTATAAGTAAACATCACTATTTAATATGCAAAAATAAACTATATTCATAAGCCTGAATTAGTAACTGTAATGTGTTAGTAGTCATGCATTGCTTTAACATACTGTGTTATAAATAAACTTGAATCCTCCTCCAGGATAATCTGTCATAATTCCTACTGATTAGAACTTTTTAATTATTGCCTCAACTGTAGCTATGAGCATTTTCAGTTGAGTAGCTATTTTTAATAGCCATTCCTTGACTTACAAAGGTCAACACACTTTTCACTTACTTGAATTAAGTATTCTCATCTTTCTTGGTTATTCTTCATGTTCAAGAAGGACTAAGAGAATTTGACCTATGTGTCACCCCAAATATACACTTATCACTCTCAGCACTGCAGTTCCATCTTTCAAAATGGTACCTGATCTGTGGGGATCCTGACCATTAGAGAATAGAGTAAAGGGGACTAACAGTGTATGTAGAGAAACAGGTGGACTAAAGTCTGTAATTGTAGAACTACAAAGTGCTTCTATATGGTAAGTGGAACTGAGTGAGTGCAGAAACAAGGATGTGTACCTAATAAAGTGATAAATTTCTTATAACCATGTATTGCATACTATGTGGTTTTTATATACCACTTTCTGCCAATTGAGCATAATGTTTTATTACATTGTCATTTATTATGCGTATGTTTCTTTAGACCACAGTAAACTCTGCACCTATCCTTAGAAAGACCTTGTATACACAAGCCTGTGTATACCAAACCCAAGATTTCAACTGAAGAGGACTGTATCTGTACTGTACTCTCCTTTGTTCTTACCAACAAACCATGGTGATGACCATCCCTGCCAGAACTGGCTTCCCTCCTTGTTAACATGTTTAGCTCACACCTCTATGTAGAATCTGCAATAATCACACTGTGCTGATTTGTAATGATTTTCCTTTACTTACAAAAACAGCGCAAACACTTTGTACAGGAAACATACAATGTATAAATTAGCCATGGTACTATGCCGCCATGTTTACACAAACTGCACAACTTCTTGTCCAATAAACATTTTCAGTATGCTCATGAAGGTATGTGGATTAGAAAAAGTGAAATGTAGCAGTGTGTTGTCATTGTGTGAACTGTGGGTTTTGCTGAATTCACAGCTGTTTCTTATTAGTGGTGTATGCAGTGCCTTCCAGTTTGCTCACTTTGGTTTGAAGGAGTATTACTTTTTCACAGTTGAAGAACTTTTCTAAAATGGAGTGGGTGCCCATAGTTTTTTTCTAACAAAGAGAGGTTAATAATGTTTACAGCATCTATATATAAGCAGGAGAAAATAAAGTTCTTTTCACATTTAATGAAGACGTCTAAAATGGTTCCCCTCTGTCTGGACTGTGCAGCCTTTACAGGGAGGAACACTTCACTCAGCTTTTCCATGGTTGAATCCAAAGTGCCATTAGAAAAAATATATAATAACATGAAAAAAATGTCACGCAGATGTCACTTTCTATGTCGGACACACAGTGGACTGATGTGAAATATGAATACTTATTATATAAAGACAACAGACAAAAACCCCTTCTACTCACCATTTATTATACTTATCGCTTTTCATGAATTATGCTAGGACTGTTTTTTTGATATGTTACATTGTACTCTTTGTTTAGTTGAGGAATGTATGTTCTTTATTATGCACCAATTATGTGGTACCAGTTTTAGGTGTACCTCTTTAGTACTGGCAACACAATGTATGACATTTTCATACATAAAAAATGTATGAAATGTTTTGAGTTCATAAGATACTACACCTGTGTAGTTGTAATCTGGGAACTGTATAAAGTCCGTTTTTCTATTTCAAACAACTGTTAGAAGTTAGAGATTCAGAAACACAGATTCTGATTTCTAAACACAGTGATAATGAAGTATATGTTTCTTAGTCAGTATTTAATGCATTAACATACCACTAAAGGGTTATGAAATTTAACAGGCATTAAAGCACAAAACATTTCCATTTTTTCCCCCACACTAAGTAAAGAAACATATTATTTAGGGAGACTGGAAATCACCCAGGCAGGGAGTTAATTTTGGCACACAGATAAGGCAATGTTAAATGTGTTTGAGAAGTAAACATAAGAATATACACAACACTGCATTCAACAGGTAAATTAAAAGTCTGGTTAACAAGACATACTAGACATTATCAGTAAAACTGTGCATTATACAAAGACGATTATAAACATATAAACATGTTCCATAAACAAAGTGGCTCTGTTTTAAACTGTTTGGTCTTCAAATAAGATTTGAGCATAGACAGTTCCTGTCTTTGAAGTCTTAGCATCTGGTAGAGGCTTAACCAATTCAAGCTCTGCATAGGTTAGATTTTCCTCTGCAATCTTTGGCTGCAGGGTTAGGCAGAACAGAAGCATACAATTAAAAGTATGGCAATGGCATAACATGACTTTATAATAACAATTCAATATGCATTAACCTCAGTTCTTGAGTTCCGAGCAAATTTTTCCCATAAGGAATAATGTAAATTGAATTAATTTATAAGTTCATGTTTAAAAAACGCTTACATTAATCTACAGTTGGCCAAAATCATTAATACAAAGCTTAATTTAGTGTTGAAAAGTCTTATGTCATTTAGTGAGTAATAGATTGAAAGTGAAAAGTAAAAGTAAAACACTTATTCTATTGGTGAACTCCGGGAGCTATCATTTGTATGTTTGTTTGTTTGGGTTTATTGCCATTCCAGCTCAGATGTGCTATGTACACAGCATTAAAATAGGTTCAAACAACTTCTGTTTCAAAGTGAGTGAAAGGATCAGAAAACATGCTATATATGGTTTTTGATCTTTAGATGGTCTAAAATATTCAGAATCTTTTTCGGGGAATTTCGTTCAAACAAATTTTTCATATCTTTGACTTTGTAGATTTTTTTTCATGGTATCATCAATTTCCAGGCATTCTATCAGGATATGTTTTATTGTTAGTTGTGAGAAACAGTTCTGGCAGGATGGTGCATCTTCCCCAAGAAGGAGGTGACAGTGCGTCAAGCCTGAATGCCTGAATACGGCATCTCATTAATGCTGTTTGATCTCGTCTTTTTAATGGATATTGGGTAGGTATCGTCTCGAGCCTCGGGTTGATTTTGTGTAGTTTGTTGGACATTTAATGACTCCATTCCTCCTGCCATGTGCTTTTATAAGGAGTTCTGACTTTGTAGAGGGTATCTGTGGGTAGGACAGCACCAGGTGATCTCTTTTTCAGCAGCTTTTCTTGCTAGATTGTCTGCTTTTTCATTGCCTGTGATGATTTGTGGGGATCCAACAATAAGTGATGTAAACTCCCAGATCTCTTAGGTCTTTATCCTTAGCTAGGAGCTCTAGAATAATGGGGTGATGAGTTTGCAGGGATACTAGAAGATTTGGAGCCGAAGCATATGAAGAAACACTTGTGTGAGCCTATCTGTAAAGATTGAGCTGTGTTGGGGGAGCCTCGTCTGTGTATATGATTTGATGATTTGGGTGCATCTCTGGGATTTCCATAAACTGGCTTAAATAGGTTGTAGGGAAAGTACCCTGTTTTGGATACTCAGCAAATTTGAAAATTACTTAATGGTTTTATGACTTTCCACGGAGGTATCAGAGGGAATTTAGTGATCTTTTCCAGGATGGTTAAAGCTTCCAAGAACGTTTTAATATGGAGTCCTAGTGGTCTGATCACATGTGCTTTAGTCTCACATAGATGGTGGTATTCTTTTTTAAGAGTGGTTGGTGAGCTGGGTTTTCTTTATTCCCTTCATGGCATACTGCAGGCTTGTTCATAGTGTCCAGATATGTAAAGGTGGTTTGTTTGCTTCCATGTAGAGGCTTTCTATGGGTGATGTTTTGTACACTCCCAGGACCAATCTGAGTCCCTGATGATGTACAGTTTTCAATGGTTTCAAGTAGGAAGACCTGGCTCCTCCGTAGACAGCACTTCCATAGTCTAAACGTGATCGAATTAAAGTGATGAAGATTTTAGTAAACGTGCATGTGAGCCCCATCTTGTGTTTGCTAGGATTTTAATAATATTCAGCATCTTCAAGCATTTGGTTTTAAGTGATTATATATGGGGAATGAAAGATAGTTTACTGTCCAGTAACAATCCCAAAAACCTGATTGTTTTCTCTACCTTTATGGCTTCATCATCTAGGGTTAATTGTGTCTCTGTATGTACAGTGGGGCAAAAAATAGTCAACCACTAATTGTGCAAGTTCTCCTACTTAGAAAGATGAGAGAGGTCTGTAATTTTCATCAGAGCTACACTTCAACTGTGAGAGACAAAATGAGAAAAAAATCCAGGAAATCACATTGTAGGATTTTAAAGAATTTAATTGTAAATCGTGGTGGAAAATAAGTATTTGGTCAATAACAAAAGTTCTACTGAATACGTTGTAACATAACCTTTGCTGGCAATGACAGAGGTCAAACGTTTCCTGCAAGTCTTCACCAGGTTGGCACACACTGTAGCTGGTATTTTGGCCCATTCCTCCATGCAGATCTACTCTAGAGCAGTGATGCTTTGGGGCAACATTGACTTTCAACTCCTTCCACAGAGTTATGGGGTTGAGGTCTGGAGACTGGCTAGGCCACTCCAGGACCTTCAAATGCTTTTTATGGAGAAACTCCTTCGTTGCCCAAGTGGTGTGTTTGGGATCATTGTCATGCTGGAAGACCCAGCCATGTTCCATCTTCAATGCTCTCACTGATGGAAGGAGGTTTTGGCTTAAAATCTCATGATACATGGCCCCGTTCATTCTTCCCTTAACATGGATCAGTCGTCCTGTCCCCTTTGCAGAAAAACAGCCTCAAAGCATTAGGTTTCCACCATGAAATTACAGGTCTGTGAGAGTCAGAAATCTTGATTGTTTGTGAGTGACCAAATACTTATTTGCCACCATGATTTACAATTAAATTCTTTAAAAATCATTTGTGTAAAAGTCTACCTATGATGAAAATTACAGACCTCTCTCATCTTTCTAAGTAGGAGAACTTGCACAATCAGTGACTGACTAAATACTACAAATACTATTTTGCCCCACTGTGTGTGTGTGTGTGTGTGTGTGTGTGTGTGTGTGTGTGTGTGTGTGTGTGTGTGTGTGTGTGTGTGTGTAATCCAACATTTCCATTGGATTAAGGTCAGGACTTTGACTTGGCCATTCCAAAGCATTAACTTTATTCTTCTTTAACCTTTCTTTGGTAGAACGACTTGTGTGCTTAGGGTCGTTGTCTTGCTGCATGACCCACCTTCTCTTGAGATTCGGGTCATGGACAGATGTCCTGACATTTTCCTTTAGAATTCTCTGATATAATTCAGAATTCATTGTTCCATCAATGATGGCAAGCCGTCCCAAATGGGATACGGTTCTTTTGCTGGACAGTGTTTTCCTTTCTCCAAACATAACACTTTTCTTTTAAACCAAAACATTCTATTTTGGTCTCATCCATCCACAAAACATTCTTCCAATAGCCTTCTGGCTTGTCCACATAATCTTTAGCAAACTGCAGATGAGCAGTGGCTTTCTCCTTGCAACCCTGCCATGCACACCATTGTTGTTCAGTGTTCTTCTGATGGTGGGCTCATGAGCATTAACATTAGCCAATGTGAGAGAGGCCTTCAGTTGCTTTGAAGTTACCCTGGGCTCCTTTGTGACCTCACCAACTATTTGACACCTTGCTCTTGGAGTGATCTTTGTTGGTCGAGGGTAACAATGGTTTTGAATTTCCTCCAGTTATACACAATCTGTCTGACTGTGGATTGGTGGAGTTCAAACTCTTTAGAGATGGTTTTGTAACCTTTTCCAGCCTGATGAGCATCAACAACTCTTTTTCTGTGGTCCTCAGAAATCTCCTTTGTTCATGCCATGATACACTTCCACAAACGTGTGTTGTGAAGAGCAGACTTTGATAGATCCCTGTTCTTTAAATAAAACAGGGTGCCCACTCACACCTGATTGTCATCCCATTGATTGAAAACACCTGACTCTAATTTCACCTTCACATTAACTGCTAATCCTAGAGGTTCATATACTTTTGCCACTCACTAATATGTAATATTGGATCATTTTCCTCAATAAATAAATGACCAAGTATAATATTTTTGTCTCATTTGTTTAACTGGGTTCTCTTTATCTACTTTTAGGACTTGTGTGAAAATCTGATGATGTTTTAGGTCATATGTATGCAGAAATATAGAAAATTCTAAGGTTCATACACTCAAGCACCACTGATCATATATATATATAATATAGATTTTTTTTTTTTGAACGTGAGGGTTGATATCATTGGTGAACTTACCAGAATGATCTTTCTTGGCTGAGGTTTTAAGAGTTTAGGTTTCCGTAACTTGTCTGAAATGGGTGCTAGAAAATAGGAAGATGTACACTGTTTAGGTAAACAAAGAAGAGCTGCCCTATATTTTACAGACTTTTAAGAAAATAAAGTCTGAAATACCGCAAGTTTAGAATTAACATGGGGTAAGATACCAGACCAAAAGTTCCAGAAATGTTACCTTTAGCAGGGATTTCTGGTGGCTTCTCCACATGTTCTACATTTTTCTTCATTTTATACTTCTTTTGTTTCTTGGGGAGAGCTGGAGATAGGTTACTCACACTAGTGACCGTCTCGCCAGAACTGCCATAAATAAAATGAGGACAGTGTTGTTTGTGTAAGAAGCAGAGCTGTGTCAGTCTTTTGACCTTGTTCATGCCTGATCATTTCATGCATCTTTCATTATCAGAATTACACACTGCAATGAATGTACAATGCAAATGAACCCAAAACACATTTAAAACAATGAATGTAATTAAATTACTAAATAGATTGGGACACATTTCAGCTGTGTGGCATGTAAGTAAATTTAGAAAGTCTTTCCAAGATGCATTTGATAACAAAAATACATGGTCCATAAAGCAAATCAAAATTTGCATGCAAAAACACCATTGTTAATGTGCCACAAATAATGAAGTCAATCATTATTTGTATTCATTATGAAATACTACTTATCCAACTTGCTTATTTTGCAAAATGACAAATGAGTTTTGGATTGTCTGACCAGAGACAAATTTGACAACATATTTATGTAAGTTTAAGAGCTTAACAATACGTGGGGAACACGTGGGGAAAACCAGTTGTTAAGGTGGTCTTCTATTGTTGTGAAATTACTATATCTAGAAAGCTTACCTGTTCTGGGAGTTCTTGACCAAATGATAATTTTCTGAAAGGACAGGAAACAACAGAGAGAAATATGTTAAAAGATGAAAGCAACAAATCATAAAGTCATGTAGGAGCTGCTCTGTGTGATTTTAAATACACACTATGGAGTTGTTCTTATGGAAACACAATTATTATGCACATGCTAGGTGTTGAACTAGGTGTGAAATGAAAAATTGCAGGTACACCCCAGTATTGTAGTTTTGGTATATTGCAGTGTCTACATACTCTAATTTCAAAAGATTGCCAGTATGTGCATTCAAGTATAGAAATAATCTATACTAGGTAATTTTATAGAACAATAGAGATAACTCTCGGACTAAGTAATCCTTACATCTGAGATACTCAGATATGTACCTAGCTCACAATGTTACATCCCGCTGTAACAATTGACAGGACAAAACAAAACAAACAAACAAAACTATTAACCTTTAAACTATCTGTATATACTAAAATTACTTAGCTGAAAGGGAAAATAAAATTGTCGTCATAAGTACATATGACAATTTTAGCATACTGTCTTATGCAAAGTAACTTCAAACTGAGAACACAATACAACTTTGCAATGTAAAAGCAACTGAGAGTTAAGAGCTTTGCTAAAGAGTCCAACAATTGCACCTTGGCAGTTCTTGGACTTGAACCCTGGATCTGGTCAGTAGGACATGACCTTAACTGCTGCATCAGCACAGTTCATATTGGCTATGTGGTGTACTACCTATGGTGTATACACCATTACGCAGTGCATTTTACAGTGCACATATGCAGAAAGAAGCCATTGGAATTTAGTCTACCTTTTTAGTTTCTGCCATCGGAATTTAAAAATGCATATTACAGTATCTGAAGCTGCTTGAAAATATCATGTATATCATATATCATGTATATCATAGTTTAACATTTTACACCATGTTTTACATTTTACACCATGTTTATAATATGTCTAAATACAGTATACTATAATATTATGAACTACCCTGCAACATTACAATTCATGCAAGTGGATTTTTTTCTTAGCTATTTTTCTTTTCTTTCTTTGCTATAGCAGATTATTGAAATAATGTAGATTGCAGTTTGACACATTTTACATTTTTATTACAAATTTTTCTACCACTGTCCTCACATAGTATTACTTTAATGCATTATAACTATTCAATTTGTCCTAATCACATTCATTTTAACATATGCAATGCGTACCTTTTAAATGCCACTTATGCAAATACTGGCAGGTCACAGCCACAGTAAACATACACATACACAGGAGCCCAACACAGCAAATCAGCACTGCACAGAGATAAACATCTGAAACCCACAAAAAGCACTTCAGTCTAATCATGGCATTCAACACGATATACAGTAGTCTCCTTGATCCATCCATGGCTATATGGACTAAATGTGGCCTTTTCTTTTGCAGTTCTGCCATTATTTAGAATAACTACCTTGCAATGAAGATAGAATAACTGAGATCACGTTATTTTCTCAGGTGTCACTTCTGCTAAAATCCAAAAGAAAAACTCTAGGAGGGTACTAGTTTTGGAGCACTAGAGTATTTTTGTCCAGAAAAACAGTGGGTCATAACAAATAAGTGATTTTACCTTCAAATAGACTCCACAGTCCCTCTTTGGCTCTGGTGGCTGGGAGGAAATGCACTGCAGAAAGGAAAGGGAGAAGTGCACACTCATCACTGGAGCTCTCTGGGCATGGTAATTGCATAGCCCGGAGGGTTAAATAAAGATAATTACAGGTCACAGTGTGTAGGATGACAGCATGGAAGCTATCCCTTTTTCTAGAATACAACTCTTCCTTGGTCAAACATGATGGTTAACGCCCGTTGGAAGGCTCATAAATGTTTAAGCAGCAGCTGAAAAGAATAAAATTAACATTGTCTAACCAACACATTTTCCATCAGGTATGGAGTGTAGTGGTATGTCCTATCTGTATATATGACCGAGCAGATGGCCATGCTTGGCTAGTATTGCTCTGAGAGAGAAAGAACAGAGGAATGCCATCTGTCATACCCAGACAGCATGACCAATGTTCTTTATTAAGTGTGTGTTTACCCGGATACATATAGCTGAGCAACCACTTGGATTCAAACTTGGAAATGGGTAATGCCCAGACTCTTTCTAAAAGTGGAATCATGGACGCTCACCTTAGCTAAGGTGAGCAAGGTCTGCAGTTCACCTGGTACCACTAGTGACTCCCTAGATAAGTTGTCAAGGGACTCTTGGAGAAATTTTGGTTTGTGGCCTGGCCCCACATTATCTGAGTGACCTCTTAGAGTTTTACAATCCAACTCGTGTACTTCGTTTGCAGGGTGCAGGACTTCTTTTAGTTCCTAGAATTAAAAAAGTCACAGCAGGGGGAAAGGCTTTCTCATACATGGCCCCCCAACTATGGAATAAACTTCCCACTTTCGTTCGAGATTCAGACACCCTCCAAAGTTTTAAGCCTAGGCTAAAGACATACCTATTTACACAGGCTTTTTGACTAGATTTTAGACCAGGTTTGCATGGCTTGGGTTGCTGGGGGCCGGGGAGTATGTGCGGAGTCATGTTCTTGGCCTGCCCTGCCTTGTCCGCTTGCCGTGAGTGTCGAGTGGGCGGTCTGCTGAACTGGGCTTTGGTCC
Organism: Ancistrus triradiatus; assembly: GCA_025084515.1. Classification (NCBI taxonomy): domain Eukaryota; kingdom Metazoa; phylum Chordata; class Actinopteri; order Siluriformes; family Loricariidae; genus Ancistrus; species Ancistrus triradiatus. Next base: position 42,385 of record JAJAGP010003746.1, on the reverse strand, counting down.
TCGTGATCTTGAACTCATGCATCCTTGCCTTAGAATAAGGGCAGAGCTGGGGGTTCATAGTCAAAGAGTCTTATGGTGATCAGAGACGTTGGGTTGCTGTCTTCTGCTGCTCGTGGGGTTGCCAATGTCTCATGTGATCCCTCTTGGCTGTGTTTCCTACCAGTTATCTCCTCTTTCTAGCTTTCTAGCTATGCTGCTATAGCTAATGCTGCCGGGGTCTCATGCTACACTTGGCATCAGTGATTGACATGGCATCAGTGATTGTTAATAGACACTGTGCTCTTAATCAATAACTAATTACGTTTTCTGTTTTTTCTCTCCGAGTTGTGTTTCCGGCAGTCGTTCCGGCCCCACACATGATGTTCATCTGATGGAGCTCCACTGTGCATAATTCAACATTTTATTCGACCATGACTCCATGACTTTAGTTTCGCTCTTAGATTTATCATCATACCCAGGCCACTTAATGCTGATGTGCATTCACTTTTCACATTTTATTCGAACTTTGACTCCATGACTTTATTTCGCTCTTAGATTTATCATCTACGCCGCCCAAGGAGGTTGGGTCCCTTTTTGAGTCTTGGTCCTCCCAAGGTTTCTTCCTAGAACTAGGGAGTTTTTCCTTGCCACTGTCACCCTAGGCTTGCTCAATTTGGGATTGGACGTAGTTATTAGGAGATAATCTAAACTTGTAAAGTTGCTTTGAGACAATGCTCCATTGTAAAAAGCGCTATATAAATAAATCTGACTTGACTTGACTTGCTATTTTGTGTATTTAATTTCACATCAGCATCAATGGCTTTTCACAACAGGAACAAGGTTATTCACAAGCACAAGGTGACATCAGAAATAGTTATACACGCTCACACCAGGCCAGTTTAGAATAGTCAGTTACCCAAATGCACGTCTTTGGACTGTGAGATGAAGCGGGGGCAACCAGAGAAGGACAAATTTTGGTAAGCAAACTACTTCTGGGATTAACTGTAAGCCAAGTTTTCTTCATTTTCAGGATAATGACTCTCACCATGGTTTCCTGGAGTCTCCTAATCCTGCCCCCCCCCCCCTTCATCCTTTCACTGCTGCAGAGTATACTGCAAGTTAAAACATTTAGCCTACTATACATTGCTAGAGAGGTTTAATTTCAGTGGTGTATAAATAAAGCATTATTAGAAGTAGTCAAGTCAGGGTGTGTCTTGAAAAAAGTGTACTTGAAGCAATTAAAAATTACATTTGATAAACCACTCGATTAAGAACCTAGGGGACAATTACTTTTACCACACAGGAGCAGTTCATGTTGGAGAAAGTTTTCTTTAATATATACCATTACCATTTAAACTGTATTTTGTGTACTGAAGATCCAAAATAATTAAGCGTTACACAGACATATAAGGAATCACAAGAGAAGCAAAAATTTATTTATGGCACTGCTTGTTTATTTTCAGGGTTGGAAAATTAAAAAAAAAACAAAAAACTCTGACCTCTGAAATTATTCCTTTCATAGAACACACTGATGCAGTTTTTTGTCATAAAGTTCATACTTATTTTGGTATTTTTGAGCAAACAGTCTAAAATGGAACTAAATAAATATCATTTGGATCAATTAGTCTAATGCAATGCAAATGTATTCCACAGAACAACTCCCTAAATTGTTATGTGGTTCTCTCCTCCCTGTGTGCTACTGTGCAATTACATGCTGACCACAACCTCTGCATCTGAGAAAAGCCTCCAAGAAAGAAAAAAAAAAACACTCCTGTTAATCTCTGTCGCTGAACTTGATCGAGCTATCTGACAGCTTGTGTGTGGTACTTTTGTTGTCATAATGACCAGCATATACAGAATACAGAATATTTCTCCTTTTTCACACTAGATTGTGTTGTGCTGTACATAACATAACAAAAATTATACAGATGCCTTATGGGGTTTAAGTATGGACTCTTTTCCACTGACACAGTGTTGGTGCCTAATCTTGAACTAGGATCATGATTTCACACTGCAAAAGAGCCAGCGCTTGGCTGCCTAGGCTCAACTCCAGCTGCTGGACTTGAAGTGTGAACCTGTCAGAAGGCATGTGGAGTGGGACAGTGTTTTCAGTACCATAGTGATGTCATCACCTGAACCGAATTATAAACAAACTAAAAATCCTGAAAAAGGAATACAAAAGTGACCTGAACAAAAATGGCCAAAGAAAACCAAAATTACTTAAATTATGAATGACTGGATTCTGAGTTTGGCCACAGACTGGTAAAGCAAGCCAAGTCAACTATATAACTTTTTACAGTGGAGCATTGTCTCAAAGCATATTTACAATTTTATATTATCTTCCAATATCTATGGTCAATCCCAAATTGAGCAATTCTAGGTTGACAATACAAGGAAACTCTCTCTAAACGTTATGAGGAAGAAACCTTGGGGAAGACCAAGACTCAAAAAGGGACCCATCTTCATTGGGTGGGTTAAATGATATATTTAAAAAATTTAACTAAGGTATGTCATTAATACATTTATAGTAAGAATTGAAATACACAAACGCTAAATAAATATTAACAGAGAGAGCAGCTAAGTAAAACACTGAATACAGCTACATTCAAGCTGGAACACATCAAGTGGGTCGCAAATATCCATGACCAACAATGGTATGTGTAAAGGCTGACGACATCGGCGCAGGCACGGACTTGGACGACACTGAAACGGGTTTGGCCGACCCTGGAACGATCTCGGACTCGGACGACCTTGGGACGGTCGGTCACGGACGACCACGGGAATATCTCGGACTTAGACGGACTCTGGACAGACTCAGATGGACTCGGACTTGGATGGACTCTGGACAGACTCGGACGAACTTGGACAGACTCGGGCAGGACTTGAACTGACTCAGGACGGACTCAGACTTAGACAGAATCTGGACAGACTTGGACAGACTCGGGACAGACTTGGACGTGGATGGACTCGGAACAGACTCAGACTTAGATGACCTTTGGGAGGTCTCTGACATGGACGGGCCCTGGACTGGTCCTGGGACGGGTGTTCCTAGAATGGACTCTGGGACGGACAACCCCTGGACTGCGACGGGCGTCCCTTGAACAGGCCCTGGGACGGGTGTCCCTCAAACGGACCCTGGGATGGGTGACCCTTGAACTGGGACAGGCGACCCCTGGACTGGAACAGGCGTCCCTTGAAAAGAGTCCGGCACTGCGACCTTACCGTTGCTCTTGGCCCTATTTATGATCCTACGGCAGCAGGTGGCGGGCGAACGGAGGTACCGGCTGAGAGCTGGAGAGTTGAGCACTCGGCGTGGAGATGCCAAACAGTGGAACTTCAGGGGTGCATGGCTCACAATTTGAAGAAGGACCAAAAACTGCCCCAAGCGCATCCAAAAGCCGGCCACCTCTGTGTGACCCACTGAAGTGCCCTGCCTGAAAGGCATAAACCCACCAGCGTTAGTCCAGCATATTCAGAGCTGGGCGGATAGAGCCTGAGGTAACACGAGCACTGTGCACAGAATTTATTGTACAATGCTGGGTTCCCATCAAATCTCTCCGGTAACGCAATCTCAACAGACGGTGGGGAGCAAGAAGTGGGCAGAACCAACAGCGCGGCGGTCGCGGTTGCCGGGGACAGCTGTATCACATGCTGTGAGATCGCGTTCATGGAGGGAACCAACGAGCACTGGTCTTCCGTGAGTTGTGAAACAACCTGTGTTACCTCGGCGAGCCGAGCATGAAGCGCAGTCAGTGGATCACAGATCGTCGTGATCGGTAGGAGTTAGATCCAAAAAACTCCCGCTGCCTCCAAGCGCGGCTGAGTCTACTGTCACGCCGGCGGTAGGGTTTAGGAGACACATGCAGGGAGTGGATCAAACTCAAGCGGTGTTTATTCAAAAAGGCTTACAACGGAACTTACAAACACGAATACGGAGTACAGTCAAGGAGATACACGACCAAAACAAGGAGATAATGCAACGAAATTGCGGACGAGCAGAGAGATAAGGTAGGTGAGTGACAAACAAAGGCTAAATGGAGACAGGGGACGCGATCGAGAGAATACAGGGGAAAGATAAGGACTAGGAACGAACTGGTAGAGCGATTGGCAGGAAGGCGTGAATGGACTACGGCTTGGAGTGATAGGTAGAGAAACTGGCGCGATAGAGAAGATAGAATGAAGATCATGGCTAGGATAGAATCGGAATGACTAGAAAACGCGATAGGCTCGGAGCTAGAGTCGAGAATATAGACCACGAGACTCAGCCCTGAGAATGTTAAAGGAGATGGTATATATAGTGAGCTGGAAAGTGCTGGAAAACAAGAAGCATTTGCAGGTGATAGAAAGAGAAAGAGGCAGAAGGTGGTAGAAGGTGGGCATGGTGCGGAGGAGCGTGTGCAAGTGTGACACACACGTTTTTATTTTTAACATGGTCTATACACATGCATGCAATGCTACGGTTCGCCATTTTAAAACGATGATGAACCGTGTAAAAAAAAAAAGAATAAGGATTTTAGGACCCAAGTGCAGTTAGCTCCAGATGGAATTAATGAACCAAAATATAAATAACAAAAAGTAACAAAGGATAAGACTTAAAAAGAAGCAAAAATAAACCAATAAAGAAAACCACTGCGCATGCCGCAAAAAACTCAAAACGCCCGTTAAGGTGCAACGCGTATGGAGGGAATGAAGAGAACGAGACTCTAAAGGCTCAGCGTCCTCTTCAAAGTGTGATTGCGGAGGGGGAAAAAGAATCCCTCAATTGCGATGGAGGGGGGGCGACGGCTTGAGAGGGAGAAAGGCGGAACCGAGGCTAAAAGCAGCCAGGAGAAGTCAGGTGAAAATAAACATGAAAAAATAAACAAACGCTGACCCTACGTTATTACTAAGGCCCTAACTTCCCGAGCAATCTCCTGATTGCTTCCTTCTGAAGGTCTTCGAACCATATCCGTTCTCCCTAAACAAACCGAAAATACCGAATAAGCCGGGTGAGAGCTGCGCCAGCAGACTGGCGTGCTGTTCAGGCATACCTGCTGCTCAAGAAATGCAGAGGCACTGAGAGCGCGTGCGTAGCGTCGGGCTGCCAAGTCAATGCAATGTATACGATAGCAATGGTGCAAAACTGTCTGAGCCCAAAGGTGCATTTATAAAGGTTCAAACACAGGTGTCGCGTATTAGATGATTAAAGCCTGGTAAGGGCTGACGCATGCGCAATCGTGCTGGGCCAGGTAGGGTCAACACTGGCCTCTAGAGGAGAAAGCGTGACCCGTAACATGGAAGCTACACAAAAATGATACCGGTGAACTTGGCTAAGCGTAACCATCTCTATACACCTCTGCTGCACAGCTACATGGTGCCTGAGGATAATGAGTTTGCTAACCAGTACATAGTATAGCATATTAGCATATTTTAAATACTGTATTAACAAGGAAGCAGAATGTTTAGCACATTTTACAACCCCAAATCAGAAAATGTTGAGATGGGATGACAATTGCTAATAAACATGCAGAGTTTCTTACATTGCATGCTTTGTCTGACCAATATACAATATGTTAATATGTTAATATACAACCATTCCTGCATTTCAAGCCTGCAACACATTCTAAAAAAAGTTAAGACGGTAAAGCATTTTTCATTTTGTAATGTTGCCATTCCATCTCACAACACTTAAAAGACATTTTGGCACAGAGGATGCCAAGCAATTTAGTGTTTCATGTGTTATTTTGTTCCATTCTTCCTGCAAACACAACTTAAGGTGTGGAACAGCAATTGGTCATCGTCACATTTTTTTGTTTCAAAATACCTCATTTTCCCTACTGGGGACAGGTCAGCATTGCATGCAGGCAAGTCCAGTACCTGTAACCTCTTCACACCATTGTAATGTGGGCAGCATATGGTTTTGCATAGTCTTGCTAAAAAATGTATGGACGTACCTGGAAAAGATGTTGTATTGAAGAAAGCATATTTTGTTCTAAAATCTCAGTATACATTTCTGCATTAAAGCTGCCATCACAGAAAATGAACTGACACAACCCCATACCATGGCAGATCCTGTTTTTTGGACTTTTTGCTGATAACGGTCTGGATGGTCCTTTTTGTCTTTTGTCTGGGGCACATGGTGCCCATTGCTTCCAAAAAAGGTCTGGAATACTGATTAATCTTACCATGTGATGGTCCATCCCAGATGTCTCCGAGCCCAGATAAGTTGGACATGGGTCTGTTCTTAGTTAAAATAAGGGTTCTTTATTTGCACACTAAAATTTTAAGTGCCATTGTAACTCCATATTGTAGTTCTTGACAAAGGTTTGCCACAGTAATCCCTTACCCATGTTGTTCTATCAGCTATTGATGAAAGACAGTTCCTGATGCAGTGTCGGTCTGAGGGATTGGAGATCACAAATCCTTTGTTTAGGCTTGTGCCCTTGCCCATTACGCACTGCTACAAGTTCCACCAGATTTATTGAACCGTTTAATGATATTATGCACTGTAGAGCAAGACATATGCAACATTTCAATTATTTTCTCATGCAGATACACTGGAGATCCTCTGTCCATCTTTGCTCCTCAAAGACTCTTTCGTGGATACTGCTTTTGTACCAAATCATGATCACAATCACCTGTTTGAAATCACATCAATATTTAGTTTTGTATTATCTCATTTTTGGAATGTGGTTCAGGCTTGAAATGCAGGAACTTATGTATATTAACAAATGAAATTACGTTGACCAGACAAAAAATGTAATAGTTTGGGTTTGTAACGCCTGCAATTCCATAAGTTTCACATTTCCCTTGTTGAATTCCAAATGGTATTCTATTAAGTGCACAGTGCTTTACTTAAGGTTCAGATGGCCACTGTATTATATGTTTTGTAGATAAAAAAAAAAAAAACTGTCGTGGTAAATGTATGTTTGGGCTACCCCATCTCACTCTCATTTACACCGGTAATATATTTAATCTATGCTGGCACTGTATTGACAACAATTCATGTTTAATTGTTTATTTTTATTTAAACCATCTACTGGAAAACTCACTACATAATTGATCTAATTGTTTTGTTTGTCTATTTCTTTAATCCACTATCACATTTTAAAATCACACGATTTAAATCATTTAATTGTAAATCACGGTGGAAAATAAGTATTTGGTCACCCACAAACAAACAAGATTTCTGACTCTCACAGACCTGTAACTTCTGTTGTCCACTCATTACCTGTATAAATGGCACCTGTGTAACCTCGTTATCTGTATTAAAGTCACCTGTCTAACCTCAACCATGGCCAAGACCAAACAGCTGTCGATGGACACCAGGAAGAAAATTGTAGACCTGCACCAGGCTGGGAAGAGTGACTAAATACTTTTTGCCACACTGTATGTAGGGATGCACCGATGCCACTTTTTTCCTTTCGATACTGATAGCTGAATTTGAGGAGTACCGATACCGACTCCATATAACTTAACTATTAGATAGATTCCTAGAAATCTTAATATTTACAGTGTTCCACTTTTTATAGATTGGCGTGCCTTTATTTTGGTAAAACCAGTGTTCTATATCCCAAATAAGATATAATAGCTAATGGTATTTACTGTCTGAGTTTGAAAAGTATTAGAGCCATGAAAAAATAAATTTGCCATAATGCAGTAACAAGAACAAATAGGGAAGCATAATTTTACGAAGCTTTAACATTTCAGACACCCCTCAAAATACTGGTAAGAAATAATCTCAAGAGAGAAATAATAAAAAACACACCGCAGACAGCTTGAGTTAAGCTTATTGTAACAACGAGGTTTACGAGAGGAAGGAGACGAGCGCAGGTATTCCAAAGAACAATAACGGAATTTATTAAATAAAAGCAAAGCCAACATAAACAAAAAGGCTAAACAAAAGCGGGCTTACCGCAACATCTAGGGTCCAAAGCGAACAAAGTGAAGACAAAAAATCCTTCGTGACATGTGGGCAAAGACAAATAATCCTAATGATCCTCCGTGACACACGGTCAAAAACGAGTGGTTCAACATGAACAGGCTCGTGCAACAAAAGGCAGAAACAGCCGCCAAACAAAAACAAGCTACTGCCGAAACATAACAGCTTAAACAGTTTTAACAGTTCTAAGCAATTCCCTAGGGCCGAGCTTATAAAGTGTTCCACACAGCTGAAAGCAATCGTCTCGTTGGCCCTAGTTTCTTCCTTGTGTCCTTTGCCGCCCGGCAGAGAATCGCACGCAATGCAAACCGTATTTGTATTATTTTCTCGTATTCTCGAAAAAAGAACAAGTTTGAAACTGTTTACAGTATTTGTTGTGGTGTGTTAATGTTTCTGTATTGTGGTTTGTCAGCTCTCTGGGGACTGTGGTAGCCTAGTCGATAAGGTATTGGACTATGGACCAGAAGTTCCAGTGTTCAAATCCCACCTCTGCCAAGCTGCCACTGTTGGGTCCTTAAGCAAGGCCCTTAACCCACAATTGCTTGGATTGTAAGACTGTACCAATTGTAAGTCGCTCTGGATAAGGGTGTCTGCTAAATGCTGTAAATGTAATGCAAAATGTCTAACCTCAGAAGATTGTTTTAATTAGCTTTAAGTTAGATTTTTTTACACTCTGTTTATTTAATAAAAAAAACAGAATTGCACTGAAAGGAAGAAAATTTGAAGAAAAAAAGTTTTTATTGTTTTTCCTAAGAACAATTCTATTTGAAAAAAGAAACAAAGAAAGAAAGAACTAGAAAAGATGTCTAGTGAGAGGAGAATTTTTATTTTATTTTTGTATTGTGGTTTCTCCTTTTCTACCTCAAAAAAAGATTTATATTCCTACTGTTAAGGCAAACTTTGTTTTGTTACTGTTCCATTGTTTCTAAACAAAAATGATAAAGTATTTTGTTGTCACGTACAATGTTTGGCGAAATTCTATCCTAGGTCTTTTGGATCCTTTGGATCTATGAAGCTCAAATATTAAAAAGTATCGGTATCGATATCGGCGATACTGGCCCTGCATTTACTTGGTAAATACCGATACTCGGTATCGCCCACCTCTACAAATCATACAACCTTAGAATATACTTATTTAATTATTATTTTTATTTCATTATTAATTACAACTGATTCATTAAAATGAATGCACTGTTACTTAAACACTGTCACAACCATTGCAAAATTTCACTGAAAATAAACATCTCCACTTCTAATAACAATTAAAATAAACATTTCATGTCATTCATTCGTTCATTCATTCATGGTCTTCTCCATTTAATCCTGAACAGGATCACAGAGTGTGTGTGTGCCTTATGATGAATTTTCGCCGCTTCTAGTTATTCTTGCCTTGCGCCTTATGACGCCTAGGCACCGACTCTGCCACATTTAATCTAAATTATTATTTAAAACAATAAAAGTACACATTTTCTACTACCTATTTTTTTAAACTATTACATTATTTTTAATAGCTAAACTTAAACTATCTAATTATCTAAAATCAATGGACTTCACCAAACTTTTCTTCTCCACTCCATTACCAACAAATCATTGAGCAGAATGGGACGACATGGCAAAGAAGAAGGAATCTGATTGGTCCGCTTATGTGTATTCGAAGTACCGACTGGCTCTCACAGATGAGCGACTCCGCAGATAAAGAGCCCAAAATGCATAAAATGTAAAACACCTCACATATTCTTAAGGATTTGCCACAGAATAAGTATAAATGAATAGCGAAATTTTCTTTTAGAAAAATGTCTGATGGAAACTTATAATTCCATGTGGAAGGGGACGATGTGTGTCAGTAGCCTCTTCATGGTACCGATACCAATACTGCGTGTAAGTGTCCAATACGGTATCGATGCAACACTTGTAATATATGTACAATATGTAAGTACAATCTTACAGTCTTAATTGTATTGCCAACCTCAACCTTAGTAAATGTGCTGATTGCAAAGTGACCAGTGCAGATTTTTAGCCTGTCATGGAGAAGAGAGCAGAGTTAGAGGCATGATCTCACATAGTAATGAGGTTCTGATAAAGACGGAAGTAGTAGTAATAGTAGTAGTAGTAGTAGGGACCCTATATTCAAAAGTTAGTGAAACCCCCACTTTCAACAACCACTTGCAATGAGGCCAGTAGGAGAAGACTGAATAGCATAGATCAAAAGTCAACAACACCAACACTAAGGGCATGTAAAAACAAGTTTTCCTCTCATCCGTGGGATTCCTACTGAGCATTCTGTTCAAAGAACTCTGATTATATGGTACTCTGTTACAACACATGAAATTAGCTGTTCCTTCAGAAAAACCAACAGCTGTAGTTATAGCTCGATTTCAAGGGCTAGGCTGCCTAACATTACAGCTGAATAAGTACATTTACATTTACATTACAGACAGTAATACGCTTTGGACCTTCTGATTTGAGACAGTGCCCCATTGTCCCAAAGAGATATTTAATGTTTTGTCTGGTGAACTTCGTTTCATTTGTTAAAAAACATCCATTCCTGCATTTCACACAAAACACATTTCCAAAACAGTTGGAACGGTAAAGCATGTCGCCATTCCTTTTCACCACACTTAAAAGACATTTTGGTACAGAGGACACCAAGCGAGTTTGTGTTTCAGGTGTTATTTTGTTACACTCTCCCAGCAAACACATCTAGGCAACAGTACGGGTCGTTGTTGTCGAATGTTTTGTTTCAAAATTCTCCACACATTCTCTTGGGGACTGGTCAGGACTGCAGGGAGACCAGTCCAGTACCCGTACCCTCTTCTTCCGCAGGCATGCCTTTGTAATGTTTGCAGCAATAAAAGTCAAAGTAAATATAAGAAACATTAAGTTTTTATATGCATTTTCCATACTGTCCTAACTTTTTCTGATTTGGGGTTGTACTTTAACAGAAACTTCTATTAAACAACTCACACATTACCCATAAGAGCATTCAACTTTTAGATCCATCTCTAACCTTTTAGAGGTCATCTCAAATATTTTAGAAAAGGATGTAGCTTATCAGCTACCGTATTTTTCGGGTTATAAGGCACAATATCAATGATCAGCTGCTAACGTGTATATTTTCATACATAAAGGGCACCGGGTTATAAGGCGCATGAAATGAAACAAAACTCTTAAGTTCCGTCGGAAGCTCAGTTTGGTCTTTACCTGGCGCAGGGCGTCTTCTTGCTTCCTCCACTTCCGTATCATTGATTCGTTAATGTTGAATTCTCTCACAGCTGCTCTATGTCCATGTTGTACTGCGTGACTGATAGCGTTGGGTTTGAAATCCGCTTTGAAATTGTATGAATGAATGCACGTACCCTAATGCTGAAGCACATACCGTATTACTCCGCGATGCTGCGCACCATAGTGACCGTAGCTTCGTAACTTACCAAACGGCAATGCTAAAACATTTTTGACAGATATTTATGAGCACCGTGTACCATCTACAATCGGTTCTAGGTCAGAAAGCACAACCAGAAATTAATTCATACATTAGACGTACCCCCATTTTTTTTTTGGTCCGAAAAATACGGTAATCTGGCTACTTACAAAGTAGTTATATAAGATATATCTCCATCAGCATTTTTAGTCTTATCACAGTATGGAGACAGCGTGGGTTGACTTTCTGACCAAGGTCTTATTTTGGATTTTTTTAGCTACTCAAGTGTAGCTTTGACACCAACATTTAGAATCTTTCTGGATTAGACTTGAATACCTTTTGTTGGGTTTAAGGAACAACATTTTTCCCTGGTTCACATTCATAATATCAGACTGAACAACTATCAGTTTATAAATGTAAATTGTGGAGTTACCTGTTTAAACACAAAAGTAAAATTTGGTGTTCTAAAAGGCTTTGTTCACTGTTAATTGTCCAGTATAAATGCTGCTGGCCATTTAGTACAATTATTTGTAAACATGGTATTAGTTTGGGCTGTTCTACTGATGATACAAATCTTTTGCATCAGCCAGTCCATCCCCCATTCACCCCTAATTCACATGAAACTGAAAACTGACTTTCACTTAAACTTAAATTTAATAGTAGTGGGGTGTAGTCCAGCATAAGCATGCCCTGGACATGAAGCCAGTCCATCACAGGGCTAGGGTGGGTTTTGCTCTTGATCCCCAACCAGCCTTCCTTCTCTTCAGCACGTCTCAAATCTGAACCACTGTGGTGGTGGGAGAAGCGTATTAGAAAACCACTCCCACTCTAGCGCCTGTACAACATGTTTTTTAATAAAGAAAACTGAAAATAAAAGTGCAGAGCTTCCCCTAACTAAGTCCCCAGATATGAAATAGCCCCTACATACTATGGTTTTTCATGCTAGAATTATGACTGATGGTGGTCATGTTATGTACCTAATGTTTATATGTGCTTTCATGTGTTCATCTTTCGGCTCTCCCCTTTTAGTTATTGTTGAATTAGCCAGAAGCTGCTATAGCATGTTCTTGAACTGTGATCACCCTTTACAACCACGTTTTTTAAGGTTTTGTGCTCTTTTCTGACTCGACTTATAATTAAATCTGGAAAAATAAAATTAGTAAATATATAAAAATCATGATATTGTCCACTTGTGATTTCAATCAGAATCTTCCGTGTTTTATACAATTCAGCATATGGTGGCTGCTTGGATTTGTTTTGTCTGTGGCAGTATAAAAATTATAGGGTTATTATCATCTGCAAATCTTTAATCTAAGGCATAAATCTTTTAAGTAACAATGAATGGGTTGTACTGAACACGTCAGTGGACTCACACGAATACCTTCATAGGTTTTTTCACCTCCCAACACGCTGATGAAGAAAACGTTTCTTTCTCCTGCCCCTCCTTTGTTTTCATAAAGTAATGGTTTTGCCAACTTTGATAGAGAACTTGACTGGCTTGCACAAAGCCAGACTTTTAATGAGATAATTTTCACCAGGCATTTTTGAGAATAATTGTAATGTTTAATAATGAGCCACGGCTTACTGTCAAAAATCAGTTCCCAACTTCACATTAATCTCTTAAAAATCTAAAAAACATCTCAGAAAAGTGACGACTGTTTTTAATAAAAAATTTAGGACAAACTGCACAATAATTACCCATATTTATAGATAGACCTTTTTTGGATGTTCCATAAAGTTTTATCTATAAGTGGTGCTTGATAGTTTTGTGAACCCTTTAGTAGAATTTTCTATATTTCTGCATACATATGACCTAAAAAAACATCATCAGATTTTTACACAAAGTCCTAAAAGTAGATAAAGAGAACCCAGTTAAACAAATGAGACAATATATTATACTTTGGTCATTTATTTATTGGGGAAAAAATCCAATATTACATATTAGTGAGTGGCAAAAGTATGTGAACCTTTGCTTTCAGTATCTAGTGTGACCCACCCTAAACTTTTCCTGTAATTATTGATCAGTCCTGCACAACCGGCTTGGAGGAATTTTAGCCCATTCCTCCGTACAGAACAGCTTCAGCTCTGGGATGTTGGTGGGTTTTTCTTCCTCACATTAGCTGCTCACTTCAGGTCCTTGCACAAACATTTCAAATGGGTTAAGGTCAGGACTTTGACTTGGCCATTTCCAAAACATTTACTTTATTCTTCTGTAACCATTCTGTGGTAGAATGACTTGTGTGCTTAGGGTCGTTGTCTTGCTGCATGATACCCACATTCTATTGCGAATTCAGTTCATGGACAGATGTTCCTGATATTTTCCTTTAGAATTCTCTGATATAATTCAGAATTCATTGTTCCATCAATGAAATGGTAAGCCGTCCTGCCCAGATGCAAAGCAAAACAGGCCCAAAAACCATGACTACTACCACACCATGTTTCACACAGATGGCATAAGGTTTCTTATGCTGGAATGCAGTTGTTTTCCTTTCTCTCCAAACATAACGCTTTTTCTTTAAAACAAAGATTCTATTAAAAATTCTATTCTTTTTAAAAACAAAGTTCTATTTTGGTCTCATCCGTCCCCAAAACATGCTTCCAATAGCCTTCTGGCTTGTCCAAGTGATCTTTAAAGCAAAACTGCAGAAGCAATGTTCGTTTTGGAGAGCAGTGGCTTTCTCCCTCCTTCTCATGCACACCATTGTTGTTTCAGTTGATCTTCTCATGGTGGACTCATTAACATTAGCCAATGTGAGAGAGGCCTTCAGTTTGCTTAGAAGTTACCCTGGTGTCCTTTGTCACCTTGCCAACTATTACAACACCCTTGCTCTTGGAGTGATCTTTGTTGGTCGACCACTCCTGAGGAGGGTAACAATGGTCTTGAATTTCCTCCAGACTTACACAATCGGTCTGACTGTGGATTGGTGGAGTCCAAAACTCTTTAGAGATGGTTTTTGTGACCTTTTAAAAAAAAAAAGCCTGATGAGCTGATGAGCATCAACAACTCTTTCTGAGGTCCTTAGAAATCTCCTTTGTTCGTGCCATGATACACTTCCACAAACGTGTTGTGAAAAGCAGACTTTAATAGATTCCTGTTTTTTAAATAAAACAGTGTGCCCACTCACACCTGATTGTCATCCCATTGACTGAAACACTTGACTCTAATTTCCTTTTCAAATTAACTGCTAATCCTAGAGGGTCACATACTTTGCCACTCACTAATATGTAATATTGGATCATTTTCCTCAATAAATAAATGACCAAGTATAACATTTTGGTCTCATTTGTTTAATTGGGTTTCTACTTTTAAAACTGAAAATCTGATGATGTTTTAAGTCATAATTATGCAAAAATATAGAAAATTCTAAAGGGTTCACAAACTTTCAAGCACCACTGTACATAGTAAATGTGACTTACAGGTGAACCTCACTGCACCTTCTCTTACCTCTGAGTTTTGTAGCTGCTGTGGAGTTGGCAGATTCTTTCCATTTGTCTCGATGCTTCATAAACTCTTGAACTCTGCAGCTGTATAGGCCTCTGTCATTCCTGGTAATGTTGATGATCACTAGATTATAGATCTTCCCTTGCTTCACCACTACTAACTTAATCTTTGGGTTGGGAAAACTCTTAGAGTAGTTTCCATAAAACTTGGCCCGTCTCAGGTTCACTTTGGCCAAAAGCTCTTCATCTCCTCCTGACTCGGGATGGAAAATCCAGCGTACCACAGGGGGAGTGTCTGATTTGAGGCGCTGTGTTACCTGACATGATAGAGTAATGTTCTCTCCTTCAGCTGCCACCGTGAATGGAGATGGTGTGACTGTGACATTGATGGCTGTGCATACATCTAGAGACAGAGTATGGTGGATTTGATTAGTAAAAGTTGAGTGGGGTGGCATGTACCAACTCGAAATATATATTCTGAATTTGTGCAAGTAGTGAAATAGTAAACATTTTGGAAACACTGAATTTCGTACATGCCTGGGTTTCTTTATTTTGATTACATCATCTACAAAGTACATGATGGAAACGTACATAAATGGTTTTCATCAGCTTTTTTAGAAACTTGCTTAACATATGGAAATCTCTCAATAAACACATACATTTAGTTGTTTTATTTTTTCTATGAGATATGTTTGCCAATATTGGTTGAAAGTTAAAGTGGAAAAAGTGATATTTTACAGAACTGGCTGCCTCTGCTGAAATACTAAAATGATATGACAAAATAACCTTTAGGTCTTGGAAAAAATATACAGTTATTCTAGGGATGTATTATCCCTGAACCGATTAGGTATTCGATCCTAAACTGGCCTAAAACACTGGACCAGATTACTTTTGATATATTTTCCAACAGATTCAATCTAACATGTTTAATGTTGTGAACATATCTTCAATTGTCTACCATGTACACATAGAATACATTATCACACAACATTAATCACACAACTATGATACATAACGCAGTTTCAGAGAGTTAGTCGCTGTGATAATGCCAAAATGGAATTAGAATGACATACAAAGATCTTTGTTATCGATGTATTAAAAATGGAAAAAAACACCCATGGAATTCAGATGTTTACATTTTACTCTAGAACCAGTGTTATCAATATATCACATCATTAATCATTAATTAATTTTAATTAAATGACATGCAGGATTTGGTTTGGAGGAAAACTTTGGTCTAAATGTTGCCAACAAGAACAAAAAATCATTATCAATTTGTGTGGAACAATACTGGGAAATCTAATTTATCTGGTGGGTCGAAACCCTAATGTGAGCTTTGCTAATAAAGACAGCAATAAGTATTAATATACATGATAAATAGAGCAGAGCTATATATAATCTGTCCTGACATACACATATGTTTATGTTCAACATCTGTTCTTACTTTTACAAATAAAACTTTCGACATACATTTCTGAAAAGCAAAATAATTAATAAACAGTGACTCTCAGTATGCAGAAGGATGGCTCCATTATGTGAGCTAGTCTGAGGTACATACAGTCTTCTGGTTAAGGAGGAGCAACAAACCACAGCAACGTCAACACAAAAGGAGTCTATTTTTGCACTTTTTGCACAGATATATATATATATATATATATATATATATATATATATATATATATATATATATATCTCATACTTGTATTTGCAGGGTTTTTATGTTTAGGAATTACTTGACAGCAGTTTGCAATGCTATTACAATGCCTAACATTTTGAATCAGAAAGTATTCTAATTATTCCATCATTAATTTAGACAAAGTTTAAAATTTGAGTTTGGTATTTAAAAGATCCATGCCACACCAACAACATATATGCAAAACGACTCAAAAGTGTTTTCAACTCTTTTCGCATGTTTATGTTAACACTTGGAGTGTTTTTAGTCATGTGTTCAGGTTTATAATTTTACTGATCAATGTTTGGTTCGTATAAGTACAGAATGTTCTTACCTTTGAAGAGAACACTAGTCAGGAAAACTGTTAGCAATGCACAGATCTTCATTCTCCAGTCTAACTTGCTCCATAAAAAATCTTCAGTGTCGCCACAGAAAGGCGCCTGTTGAGTGCTTTTCTCTCCTTCTCTTCTGTGAAACCCGAGTCTGGACTGCTCTCAGCATGCCCCCTTGCTCCTCCTTCTATGGCACACGCACACAGTGTATACAGTGTATATTTCTATCATTGTGGGGACTTTCCATTTACATAATATTAATAGAGCTAATTATATTTATTAGTCCTACACTTACATCTGCTCATAACCATAACCCCAGTAAAGTAAATGTCTTGGTTTTTCAAAAGCCAATTGCAGAAAGAAGCAATTATTCTTTCACTGCAACTCGTCCCCACGAGACAAAAATTGTCAGATGTTTTTTATGTTGATGATATATGCTTGACACCCCCAACCCCCATACACCACACACACACATCTGATGTTCCTATCCATTATAATCCACAAACTTGTCCACACAGATTGTATAAATACAGGTAGTCCCTGATTTGTGATGGGGATATGTCCTGATAAATCCATATTAAGTTGAATTCTTGTAAACTGTGTAGCTTAATATATACTGTATAGATCTTAGTGTATGGCGTAGTGTATCGCACAACCCCGACCACAGCTTTTCCTTACTACATTTCCCAGCACCCATCACTCCCACCAAGACTTCCTACGCCACTCACTGCCAAGTGCAGGATTGTTTTGAGTATTGTAGTGCATAGTGTACCTTAAACATGCTTAAAACACTTATGTCAAAATCATTAACATAAAGCTTATTTTATAATAAACTGTTTAATACCTATTGTAATTCAATAATGTGTTATTCAATAATGTATTTAAAGTTAAAAAGGAAAACAATAATTGCGCAACCACAGCATTTCCAAGCGCTCATCAAAATAAACACATATTCAGCAGAAACCATATTCTGATTTTTTTATTTCCCAAGCAAGCGATACTGTCGAGCACTGTGATGAGGAAGTAGACAGAGATGGTCAGTCCTGTACAGAACAGCATTAGTGGAGGCTGATAATCCCACTGGATTTAGTCCGGACGAATCTGACCACATACTTCATAGCACTGGATGCATACTTGCTACGTCTTTGCTTTGGTCACATTCTCGGTTCGCCAGGCACAGGGAGACAGATGTATGTGCAAATGTCTGGATAAATTAGAGTAGCTACTTCATATATATACATATATATATATATATATATATATATATATATATATATATATATATATATATATATATTTTTTTTTTTTTTTTTTTTTTTTTTTTATTGAGCACTCCATAGTGCTGGCATAGCACTGCCCAACACTAAATGCAGAGGAATGCTCTAAGGCTTCGCCCACGGAGAAACATCATACTAATCTTAAAAGGTCCAATCAGAATGCTCTCATATACAAGGGTTAGACAATGAACCTGAAACACCTGTCATTTTAGACCACAATAATCTATTAGTATGGTGTAGGACCTCCTTTTGCGGCCAATACAGCATCAATTCATCTTGGAAATGACATACACAAGTCCTGCACAGTGGTCAGAGGGATTTTAAGCCATTCTTCTTGCAGAATAGTGGCCAGGTCACTACGTGATGCTGGTGGAGGAAATGTTTCCTGACTCGCTTCTCCAAAACACCCCAAAGTGGCTCAATAATATTTACTATTTACTAATAAACTGGTGACTGTGCAGGCCATGGGAGATGTTCAACTTCACTTTCATGTTCATCAAACCATCTGAACTCTGGTATGTCACGCATAATGTTGTGTGCATTGCAATATTTTGAGCAAAACTGTGCTCTTACCCTGCTATTGAACTTACACTCTGCTCTTACTGGTGCAATGTGAAATTAATGAAGATTGGCCACCAGACTGGTCCAATTTAGCCATGAAACCTCCCACACTAAAATGACAGGTGTTTCAGTTTCATTGTCTGTATGTGTGTGTACAGTATGTCTCTCTCATTCTCTGTCGCTCATGATCTCCTTCACTCTCTCTCTCACTCGCTCTCAAGAAAAGAATTTTGATATTGTGTATAATTTGTATGCATTAGAGAGCTCTTATTAAAATGCTGGAGGATCCCAGAACTTCCAGGAGAGGTGAGATGTCTGAAAGTTAATACAAACAGTGTTCAAACAGACAGACAAACAGACAGCACAAGCACAACTGTAATATAAATACAAGGTAGATAACCACATGCTATGACTAGTGTGCTCTGGCCCCATCTCAATGCGGCGAGGTGACTAAGCTTACAGCAGGTTATGGTCGCTGAACTGCTGGCTGTCCAAGTGGTGCTCTGAAAACAATGTGGGCTATATAGACAATTGGACAGACTTTGAGGGTAAGCCTGGCCTTTCAGGATTGGATGGTGTCCATCCCACTCGGGAGGGTGCTGCTCTCATCTCTTGCAACATTGCCCATAGTCTTATGGCCCAATTGGTTAGGGGCTGACTATCCAGAGCAGGGGTCAGGCAGCAGCCATGCACCATCACCCAGAACCCACATTATTGAAACTGTGTCTGTTACCCGCATCTGTCCTAAACATAAATGGTCGCAAAAAATCCGTTTTAATAACCTCATTAGTATAAACACAGATAGCTCCCAAAGAAATAACAACCTTAGACTAAAGCTAGGATTACTTAACATTAGATAACTTACAAACAACAGCAGTGATTGTAAATGAAATGATCATGATAAATGCTTACAAGTATCTGTCTCATGAAACTTGGATTGGGGTGGGCGTTAAGCCGCAATTTTTGACAAAGAGCTAGGTGTTATAACTAAATCCCATTACAAGGCTAATTCTTTTGAAATACTGATTCTTAATGTGACTGATACATTGACATGGAAGTCAAAACCACACTCTTTCCAGCTTATCACTATTTACCGTTCTCCTGGTTCCTATTCAGAATTTCTTCAGGAATTTGCTAACTTTTTTTCCTGCTTAGTACTGTCAACAGATAAGGCTTTAATTGTAGGTGATTTCAATATTCACTTTGACAATGAGCAGGATCCACTTAAAATTGCTTTCGAGTCCATCTTAGAATCCATGGGTATCACTCAGAATGTGATGGGACCAACCCACTTCTGTAATCATACTTTAGATCTAATATTAACGTTTAGATCAATATAGATAACCTTGATGTTTTCCCGCAAAGTGATTTGATTTCAGATCACTATCTTTTAGTATTTGAGCTATCTCTAATAAATAAAATCCTTCTGCTGCGTTTATTAAAAACCTACCAGACTTAAAATTTTAGTACACCTATGGAGATCAATCATCTTGAGTGTTTAAATGACCAATTAGAATGTGTGCTTCACTCAACCCTGGACACGATTGCCCCTGCTAGGGTCAAACGCATTAGGGAAAAAAGGCTAGCACCATGGTATAATGACCACACCCGTACCTTAAAGCAAAGAACACAGCATCTAGAGCGCAAGTAGAGACATAGTACATTGGAGGTGTTTAAGATTGCTTGGAGGGACAGCATGGCAGCGTATAAGCATGCCCTTACTAAAGCTAAAGCTGCATACCTCTCCTCAATCATAGAGAAAAATAAGAATAATCCAAGATTTCTCTTTAATACAGTCTCCAAATTAACAAAAAACCCTACAGAAAGTAATTCTCCCGTTCTGTGCAATTTTAACAGTAATGCTTTCATGACTTTCTTTAATGATAAGATAGAAAACATTAGGCATAAAACTCGATGCTCATCACATCACCAAACTATTCAGCAACCTTCCAGATGCAGCACTATTGAAGACATCTGTACAATTAGCTTTAAATCAAGATTAGAATCTTTTACCCCAATTACTAATACTGAACTATCCGACTGATCAGCTCGTCTAAGTCATCAACATGTTTATTAGATCCAATTCCTACACGTTTACTCAAACAAGTAATACCTAGTATTATAGAGCCAGTGTTAGTTATTTTAAATTCATCCCTTACCTTTGGTTATGTGCCCAAATCCTTTAAGTCTGCCGTTATCAAACCACTGATTAAAAAAGCCAGTCTTTACCCTTGTGTGATATCTAATTATAGACCAATTTCAAATTTACCGTCCATCTTAGAAAAAGCCGTCTATCAGCAGCTCTGCAGTTACCTCCAAAGGAATGGTATTTATGAAACATTTCAGTCTGGCTTCAGGCCCCATCATAGTACTGAAACAGCATTAATTAGGGTACTAAATAATTTGTTAATGTCCTCAGAAAAGGGATGTGTTTCTTTTCTTGTTCTGTTAGATTTAAGTGCAGCATTTGACACTATAGATCATGATGTGTTACTAAACAGACTAGAAAATACTGTAGGTATAAGGGATTGGCACTTTCTTGGTTTAAATCCTACTTAACCGACCGGTACCAGTTTGTTCATGTAAATAATCTACGCTCTAAGCTCTCAGAAGTGATGTATGGTGTGCCTCAGTGTCAGTGCTTGGCCCGCTTTTATTTTCTCTGTATATGCTGCCACTAGGCTCAATTATTCGTAAACATGGCATTAGTTTCCACTGCTATGCAGATGACACACAGCTGTACATATCAGCCAAACCTAATGACGGCCTTACAATCAACAAAATTGAGGACTGTGTAAAGGAAATAATAGATTGGATGTCATTTAATTTTCTCTTATTTAACTCAGATAAAACTGAGGTTTTATTAGTGGGCTGTGAGAGACAGGTTGGCTACATCTATCCTAAATCTAGATGGCTGTCCATTACTGCCCAGTCCATCTGTAAAAAACTTAGGTGTCACATTTGATTCAGATCTCTCCTTTGATGCGCACATTAGCAATATCACTCGAATTGCTTTCTTTCAATTACGCAATATCGCTAAACTTAGAAATATCCTCTCTTTTAATGATGTGGAGAAACTGGTTCATGCATTTATAACCTCATGGTTGGATTACTGAAACGCCTTACTTACTGGATGCTCTAGTAAATCTATAAATAAACTTCAATTAGTTCAGAATGTAGCCGCCTGCTGCTCGAACGAGAAAATTTGATCATATCACTCCTGTTTTATCATCACTACACTGGTTACCAGTTAAATTCAGCATTGATTACAAAATACTTCTTATAACTTATAAAGCTCTACATGGCCTGGCCCCACATTATCTGAGTGAACTCTTAGAGTCTTACAATCCAGAACGTCTACTTCGTTCACAGGGTGCAAGATTTCTTTTAGTTCCTAGAATTAAAAAAGTCACAGCAGGGGGAAAGGATTTCTCATACATGGCCCCCCAAATATGGAATAAACCTCACACTTTCGTTTGAGACTCAGACACTCTCCAAAATTTTAAGTCTAGGCTAAAGACATACATATTTACACAGGCTTTTGACTAGATTTAGACCGGGATGCATGGCTCGGGTCACTGGGGCCGGAGTCTGGAGTCATGTTTGGCCTGCCTGCCTTTAGCGGGGAGTGTTGGGTGGGCGGTCTGGCTGTACTGGGCTTCAGTCCTCTTGATCTTGACTTGTGCATCCTTGCCTTAGATGAAGGGCAGAGTTGGGGGTTCATAATCAAAGAGTCTTATGGTGATCAGAGACGTTGGATTGCTGTCTTCTGCCTCCCGTGAGATAACTGTGTTCTGGTACCAGTTCATCCGCTTCAGCTTCACTCAAGCTGTTTCCATCATCAGCTCCAGTCCCACTATACCCAGGCCACACCAGATGGCAGTAACCCTCACCCTCCTCCGGTTATCTGGGGACGAAGTGCTGCCAAGGACTTTCCTGCTAAGACTCAAGATCCTGGAGTGACTCTGTGTATCGGACTACTTAGTGCCGTTGTGCATATTTTACTTGAACTATGACTCCATGACATATTAGTTTAGATAAATTAGTTTCATTCTTAGATTTATCATCTACGCCGCCCAAGGAGGTTGGTTCCCTTTTGAATCTTGGTCCTCCCAAGGTTTCTTCCTCATGACACTTAGGGAGTTTTTCCTTGCCACTGTCGCCCAGGCTTGCTCAATTTGGGACTGGATGTAGATCTTAGGAGATAATCTAAAATGTAAAGTTGCTTTGAGGACACATACTCCATCTGTAAAAAGCGATATCCATAACTAAATCTTACTTGACATTGATTTGACTTGAATAAGGCTTATGCTAAAGACTATGCTAAGACTATGCTAGTTTAACCTCACTAAACATCACTAACATGGCCAGAGCTAAAGACTACCACAAGAACATACAAAACATGGCAGGAGACGAGATACATACCACGGCGCAAGAACCGTAGCGAGCCGACACACGGAAGCCACATCACCAAGGAAGTAAAAAAAGGCCAGATAGGAACGTGACAACCAGAAGATAAGTTATTTATAGGAGAAAAAGCTCAGTGGGCAGAGGGTTTTAGCAAATTACAAGTCAAGTCCAAGTCAGATTTATTTATATAGTGCTTTTTACAATGGGAGCATTTGTTCAAAGCAACTTTACAAGTTTAGATATCTCCTATAACTACGTCAAATTGAGCAAGCCTTAGGGCAACAGTGGGCAGGAAAAACCTTCCCTAAGTTCTAGGAAGAAACCTGGGAGGGACCAAGGACTCAAAAAATCTAAAGAGAACCTAAAGTCATGGAGTCAAAGTTGTAATAAAATGTTGAAGTATGCACATCGACATTAAGTGGCCCGGGTATGATGATAAATCTTAAGAGCGGAGAATAAATCATAGAGTGAAAGTGCGAATAAAATGTGAAGTTTGCACACGATAGTAAGTGGCCCGGGTATGATTGAAAATCTAAGAACGAAACTAAAGTCATGAAGTCAAAGTTCGAATAAAATGTGAAGTATGCTCATCGGCAATAAGTGGCCCGGGTATGATGGGGCTGGAGCTGATGACGGAAGCAGCTTGAGTGAAGCTGCAGCCGATGAACATCATGTGTGGGGCTGGAACTGGTACCAGAACACAGCTCGGAGAAAAAACAGAAGATGTAATTAGTTATGGATTAAGAGCACAGTGTCTATTAACGATCACTGATGCCATGTGTAGCATGAGACCCCGGCAGCATTAGATATAGCAGCATAGCTAGAAAGAGGAGAACTGGTAGGTGATCCCTCTTGGCTGTGTTACATGAGACATTGGCAACCCCACGGGAGGCAGAAGACAGCAACCCAACGTCTCTGATCAGCATAAGACTCTTTGACTATGAACCCCCAGCTCTGCCCTTATTCTAAGGCAAGGATGCATGAGTCAAGATCACGAGGACCGAAGCCCAGTTCAGCCAGACCGCCCACTCGACACTCCTGGCTAGCGGACAAGGCAGGCAGGCCAGACATGACTCCAGACTCCGGCCCCAGTGACCCAAGCCATGCATCCCGTTCTAAATCTAGTCAAAAGCCTGTGCAAATAGGTATGTCTTTAGGCTAGACTTAAAATTTTGGAGAGTGTCTGTGTCTCAAACGAAAGTGGTAAGTTTATTCCATAATTGGGGGGGCATGTATGAGAAAGCCTTTCCCCCTGCTGTGACTTTTTTAATTCTAGAAGCTAAAAGAAGTCCTGTAACCTGCGAACGAAGTAGACGAGTTGGATTGTAAAACTCTAAGAGTTCACTCAGATAATGTGGGGCCAGGCCATGTAGAGCTTTATAAGTTCTAAGTATTTTGTAATCAATGCGGAATTTGACTGGTAACCAGTGTAGTGATGATAGAACAAGAGTGATATGATCAAATTTTCTAGTTCGAGTTAGCACTCGGGCAGCTGCATTCTGAACTTACTGAAGGTTATTTATAGATTTACTAGAGCATTCAGTAAGTAAGGCGTTACAGTAATCCAACCTTGAGGTTATAAACGCATGAACAAGTTTTTCTGCATCATTAAAAGAGAGGATATTTCTAAGTTTAGCGATATTACGTAATTGAAAGAAAGCAATTCGAGTGATGCTGCTAATGTGCGCATCAAAGGAGAGATCTGAATCAAATGTGACCCCTAAGTTTTTTACAGACAGACTGAGCAATACTGAACAGCCATCTAGATTTAGGATATATGTAGCTAACCTGTCTCTCACTAGCCTTGGGTCCCACTAATAGCACCTCAGTTTTATCTGAGTTAAGTAAGAGAAAATTAAATAACATCCAATCTTTTATTTCCTTTACACTGTCCTCAATTTTGTTGATTGTAAGGCTGTCATTAGTTTTGGCTGATATGTACAGCTGTGTATCATCTGCATGGCAGTGGAAATTAATGCCATGTTTACGAATAACTGAGCCTAGTGGCAGCATGTACAGAGAGAATAAAAGCGGGCCAAGCACTGACCCCTGAGGCACGCCATACTTCACTTTTGAGAGCTTAGATCTTAGATTATTTATATGAACAAAAATGGTACCGAGTCAGTTAAGGAGGATTTTTTTAAAACCAAGGAAAGTGCTGAATCTTTAAATACCTACTGTATTTCTAGTCTGTTCGTAAAAACATCATGATCTATAGTCGACACTTCAAATGCTTAAATCTAACAGAACAAGAAAAGAAACACATCCCTTATCTGAGGACATTAACAAGTCATTTAGTACCCTAATTAATGCTGTTTCAGTACTATGATGGGGCCTGAAGCCAGACTGAAATGTTTCATAAATTTCATTCCTTTGGAGGTAACTGCAGAGCTGCTGATAGACGGCTTTTTCTAAGATTTTGGACAGAAACGGCAGATTTTAAATTGGTCTATAATTAGATATCACACTTTTTTAATCAGTGGTTTGATAACGGCAGACTTAAAGGATTTGGGCACATAACCTAAGGTAAGGGATGAATTTAAAATAGCTAACACTGGCTCTATAACACTAGGTAATACTTGTTTGAGTAGACGTGTAGGAATTGGATCTAATAGACATGTTGAAGTAACATTTGTTAGATAAAAACAGTATGTTTTAATGTAACAAGGAGAATGCTGATGTGAAACCGCTGGTAAGAAGGCTGAACTGAATATTATAAAGAGATATGGACCTGGTGCAATTAAAAAAACTGCAGTAGTAGATGTGATTGGAGATGAAGACATGGATAAGTGGTTCAGCAACAGAATAAGACAAATAAAGTCTAATATATTAAGTCTAAGATATTAAGTATTACGGGTCACGCTTGGGCTGCTAGAGGTCAGTGTTGACTTATTTTTCGGCGTGAGCGCTCTTTGCGTGATCGCGCATGTGCCAGACCCTTATTTGGCTCGTTGCGCTCAACTTCGCAACACCCGTACTCTGTTGGCGCAGTGGAGACACGTCATAGCCATTTATTTTGGTGAACATTTATTTATTTTATTTTATTATTATATTTTGGTTCACCACTTATATACGGAGCTAACTGCACTTGGATCCTAAAACCCTTATTCCTTTATTTTTCACGGTTCGCATACGTTTACATAAGGCAAACCGTAAGAGAATGATGCGACCAGTGTCAGGACCCAGCATTATCTCCTGGACACAGTCCACAGTCGCCGCAGCCGGTGGATCTGTTTAGCTGGGTGCTGTTTAGCTCTTTAGTTTCACTCTTAGATTTATCATCTACGCCGCCCAAGGAGATTGGGTCCCTTTTTGAGTCTTGGTCCTCCCAAGGTTTCTTCCTATAACACTCAGGGAGTTTTTCCTTGCCACTGTCGCCCTAAGCTTGCTCAATTTGGGATTGGACGTAGTTATTAGGAGATAATCTAAACTTGTAAAGTTGCTTTGAGACAATGCTCCATTGCAAAAAGCGCTATATAAATAGATCTGACTTGACTTGACTTGATTATGCAAATTATATCTTTCTCTGATTTTCCTAAATGGTCGATGCAAATGACAGGCAGTATAATTTTCAAGTCATCAACCATTTGTGTATAAATTGAATTTTACTGAACAAATCTCACAGTGATAATAGATTTTTTTTTTCAAAAATAAAAAACTGAAAATGCATTGTTCCAAATTATTATGCACAACAGAGTTTTTTAGGTTGTAAAGACTTGAAAATAGTCATTTGTTGAATTTGCAGCATTAGGAAGTCATATTTACTGAAATCAAAAGCTGTTTCAATCAAAAACATCTTAACATGTAACATCTTAACAGGCAAGTTACATGTTAACATAGGACCCCTTATTTGATATCACCTTCACTATTCTTGCATTCATTGAACTTTTTGGAGAGTTTCTGCTTGAATTTATTTGCAGGATGTCAGAATAGCTTTCCAGGGCTGCTGTTTTGATGTGAAGTGCCTCCCACCCTCATAGATCTTTTGCTTGAGGATACTCCAAAGGTTCTCTATATGGTTGAGGTCAGGGGAGAATGGGGGCCATACCATGAGTTTCTCTCCTTTTATGCCCGTAGCAGCCAATGACACAGAGGTATTTTTTGCCGCATGAGATGGTGCATTGTCATGCATGAAGATGATTTTGCTACGGAAGGCATGGTTCCTCTTTTTGTACCATGGAAAAAAGTGATCAGTCAGAAACTCTATAGACTTTGCCGAGGTCATTTTCACATCTTCAGTGACCCTAGAGGGCCTAGTAGCTCTCTCCCCATGAGTCCGGCCCAAAACATGACTCCGCCACCTCCTTGCTGATGTCACAGCCTTGTTGGGACATGGTGGCCATCCACCAACCATCCACTACTCCATCCGTCAGGACCATCCAGGGATGCTCGGCACTCATCAGTAAACAAGACTGTTTAAAAATTAGTCTTCATGTATGTCCGGGCCCTCTGCAACCGTTTCTGCTTGTGAGCATTGGTTAAGGGTGGCCGAACAGTAGGTTTGTGCACAACTGCAAGCCTCTGGAGAATGCTACACCTTGAGGTTTGAGAGATTCCAGAGGCACCAGCAGCTTCAAATACCTGTTTTCTGCTTTGTAATGCCATTTTAGCATTTGTTCTTTTAATCCGATGAATTTGTCTGGCAGAAACCTTCCTCATTATGCCTTTATGTGCATGAACCCATCTCTGCTCTGAATCAGCCACAAATCTCACAAACTTTTCGTGAAATATCTAATGTTTCATACATTGTCCAAGGCATTGCACTATTTGATGCTTTTTGGCAGCATACAGATCCTTTTTCTTTTCCATATTGATCGAAACCTGTGGCCTGCTTAATAATGTGGAACGTTCTTCTTAAGTAGTTTTCCTTTAATTGGGTTCACCTGGCAAACTAATTTTCATTGTCCACAAAGTCACATGCTTCTGGTGTTTAGTAAAATAGACAGAGTTCACCAGTGGTTGAAGCAAAGAGTTAATTCAGTAAAAGTTCGCGAGTCCATGCATTCTTCACAATTTATGGTTAAGAAGTGACATCTTCCTTTTGTGCACAAAGAATAATCGTTAGCAGTATCCACAGCACAATACATTGAGCAGAGGGAATCCAAGTGGAAGGTAAATAAAATAAAACCTTTCTGCATAGACACACATGAAGTTTGTGAACCCTTTAGAATTTTCTATATTTCTGCATAAATATGACCTAAAACATCATCAGATTTTCACACAGTCTCATGCATCAGTGATTATGATCACATGACATCAGTGATTGTTAATAGACACTGTGCTCTTAATCAATAACTAATTACATTTTCTGTTTACTCTCTGAGCTGTGTACCAGTACCATTTCCTGCCCCACACATGATGTTCATACGCTTCAGCTTCATTAAAGCTGCTTCCATCATTAACTCCAGCCCCACCAGAGGGCAGTACCTCTCTCCCTCCTCCGGTTATCTGGGGATGAAGTGCTTTCTTGCTTAGACTCAAGGTCCTAGAGTGACTCTCTGTATCGGGCTACTTAATGCCAATGTGCATATGTTACATTTTATTTGAACTTTGACTCCATGATTTATTAGTTTAGATAAATTAGTTTCATTTTTACATTTATCATCTACGTCGCCCAAGGAGGTTGGGTTCCTTTTTGAGTCTTGGTCCTCCCAAAGTTTCTTCCTAATAACACTTAGGGAGTTTTTCCTTGCCACTGTCACCCTAGGCTTGCTCAGTTTGGGATTGGACGTAGATAATAGGAGATAATGTAAAATTGTTACGTTGCTTTGAGACAATGCTCCATTGTAAAAAGCGCTATAGAAATAAATCTGACTTGACTTGACACAAGTCCTAAAAGTAGATAAAGAGAACCCAGTTAAAAAGATAAAGAGAACAAATGAGATAAAGAGAACAAATGAGAAAAAAATATTATACTTGGTCATTTAATTATTGAGGAAAATGATCCAATATTACATATTAGTGAGTGGCAAAAGTATGTGAACCTCTAGGATTAGTAGTTAATTGTTTTCAATCAATGGGATGACAATCAGGTGTGAGTGGGCACCCTGTTTTATTTAAAGAACAAGGATCTATCAAAGTCTGCTCTTCTCAGCACATGTTTGTGGAAGTGTATCATGCCACGAACAAAGGAGATTTCTGAGGAGCTCATAAAAAGAGTTGTTGATGTTCATCAGTCTGGAAAAGGTTACAAAACCATCTCTAAAGAGTTTGGACTCCACCAATCCACAGTCAGACAGATTGTGTTCAAATTGAGGAAATTCAAGATCATTGTTACCCTCCCCTGGAGTGGTCGACCAACATAGATCACTCCAAGAGCAAGGCGTGTAATAGTTGGTGAGGTCACAAAGGACCCCAGGGTAAGTTCTAAGCATCTGAAGGCCTCTCTCACATTGGCTAATGTTAATGTTCATGAGTCCACCATCAGAAGAACACTGCACAACAATGGTGTGCATGGCAGGGTTGCAAGGAGAAAGCCACTGCTCTCCAAAAAGAACATTGCTGCTCGTCTGCAGTTTGCTAAAGATCACGTGGACGAGCCAGAAAGCTATTGGAAGAATGTTTTGTGAATTTATGAGAAAAGTGTTATCTTTAGAGAAAGGAAAACACTGCATTCCAGAATAAGAACCTTATCCCATCTGTGAAACGTGGTGGTGGAAGTATCATATTTTGGGCCTGTTCTGATGCATCTGGGCCAGGATGGCTTGACATCAATCAATGGAACAATGACTTCTGAATTGTATCAGAGAATTCATAAGGAAAATGTCATACGTCCATGAACTGAATCTCTAAAAAAGGTGGGTCATGCAGCAAGACAACGACCCTAAACACAAGTTGTTCTACCAAAGAATGGTTAAAGTTCATGTTTTGGAATGGCCAAGTCAAAGTTCTGACCTTAATCTAATTGAAATGTTGTGGAAGGACCTGAAGCGAGCAGTTAATCTGAGGAAACCCACCAACATCCCAGAGTTGAAGCTGTTCTGTATGGAGGAATGGGCTAAAATTCCTCCAAGCCAATTTGCAGGACTGATCAACAGCTACAGGAAACATTTAGCTGCAGTTATTGCTGCATAGGGGGGTCACACCAGATACTGAAAGCAAAGGTTCACATACATTTGCCACTCACTAATATGTAATATTGGTAAATTGTCCTCAATAAATAAACTATAATATTTGTCTCACAAACTTTTGAGCACCACTGAACATGAACACAAGCTCGGCAAGAAAAGAGAAAATGTAGTTAGTGATTGATTAAGAGCACAGAGTCAGGACATAACAATCACTGATGCCATGTGTAGCATGAGACTCTAGCAGCATTAGCTATAGAGCATAGCTAGCAAGAGCAGAACCAGAAGGTAACACAGCCAAGAGGGATCATATGAGACATCAGCAAATCACCTCCCCAGCAATCAACAAACCTGAGTGATCGCACTTGGGAGGCAAGAAGAGAGCAACCCAACATCGCAGTTCATCAAAACTTTTGACTATGAACCCCCAGCTCTGCTTTTAGTTTAAGGCAAGGATGCATGAGTCAAGATCAAGAGGACCAAAGCCCAGCCCAGCCAGACAGCCAACCAGACACTCCTAGCCAAAGGACAAGGCAGGCAGGCTGGACTTGGCCCCAGACTCTGAATCCAGACTCCGGCCCCAGTGACCGAAGCCACACATCCCAGTCTAAGTCTAACCAAAAGCCTGTGTAAATAAGTATGACTTTAGCTTAGACTTAAAAATTCGGAGTGTCTAAATTTCAACCTAAAGAGGGGAGTTTATTCTGTAGTTGTGAACTAAAAGAAGTCCTGCACCCTGTGAACGATCTAGATGAAATGGATTCTAAGATTCTGAGATTTCACTCACATACTGTGGGTGTCAGGGTCCGCTCTAGGGATCATTTTTCGTTTCTTCCCGTAATCGCCCTTTTCACTCGATCCCTTAAGTCTCCGCTCGCTCTCTCTTTCCAACTTTCGCTCTCCGCTTTGTTTGCCACACTCCAGCCACTGCCGCACTCGTCCCCTGATCCATCCGATCTCTACCCTGGTGCCTGCTCTCTGGACTCCCGGTTTCTAGTCTCCTTTCTTACGCTCCTCCAATCTCGTTTTTGTTAGTCTATCCTGCCTTGTTAATTTAAAGATATTCACATATAGATATCCATAGATACAGACATATATTTAGATATACATTTTTTGTGCTGGTGTCCATATCCAAACCTCCCAGTTATAATAAAATCTTGTAATCGGTTATGTGGTTGTCAATCTGTGCCTGTGCATTTTGAGTTCCGACATATCTTGTTTGGTAAAGCCCATAACAGTGGGGCCAGACCATGTAATGTATATGTTCAATGTATATGTATCATGTATATGTTACAAGAAATATTTTGTAATCAGTGCAGAAATTAACTCATATGATCAAGTTTTCTAGTTCTAGTTAGCATTGGAACCACTGCATTCTGAACTAACTGAAGTTTATTTATAGATTTACTACAGCATCCAGTAAATGAAGTGTTACAGTAATCCAACCTTGAGGTTATAAACACATTAACCAGTTTCTCTGCATCTTTAAAAGAGAGAATATTTTTAAGTTTAGCAATAGTACCTGAAAGAAAGCAATTCAAGTGATGTTGCTCATGTGGGTATCAAAGGAAAGATCTGAATCAAATATGACACCCAGTTTTTATCAGGGTTAGGACAAGGACAGAAAGGGAGGGAGACAGAGGTGGATGTACGTGTAAGAAGGAGGGTTTATATACAGTGAAAATGATGAAGCAAAGGTGATTAACAGATACAGTACTAACAAATAAAGCTAAGACTAACCAGCAAGACAAGAACATACGGTGCAACACAAACAATAAGCTAGCATACTAAAGCTAACTAGTGAAAACCAAACTGCTAAATACAGACAATTAACTAAGCACCAACAAAGAAGCTACGACCACGGACACAGGTCAGTGATACCAAGAACAACCACTCGATCACTTAAGACAAGGTACACGCTAGACAAAGAGCAAGGAAGCTAGGGGAAACATCAAACCGGGAATACATAAATACAGGACAGGAGAGAGAACAGATACAAGAATCAATAAACTAGACAAAGACAAAGAGACTAACCATGTAGGGAAACGGGTGCAACCAGGAACCAAGAGAAATCAGGGTAGCCAACCTGTCTTTCACAGACTTGGGTCCAACTAATTAAACCTCAGTTTTATCTCAGTCAAGTAAACGAAAATTAAATGACAATCAAATATTTTATTTCCTTTACACAGTCCTCAATTTTGTTGATTGTAAGGCTGTCATTAGGTTTGGCTGATATGTACAGCTGTGTATCATCTGCATAGCAGTGGAAACTAATGCCATGTTTATGAATAACTGAGCCTAGTGGAAGCATGTATAGAGAGAATAATAATGGGCCAAGCAATGACCCCTGAGCACGCCGTACTTCACTTTGAGAGCTTAGAGCATAGATTATTTACATAAACAAACTGGTACCGGTCAGTTAAGTAGGATTTAAACCAAGAAAGTGCCAGTGCCTTAACACCTACAGTATATTCTAGCCTATTCAGTATGTTACCATGATCTACAGTGTCAAATGCTGCACTTAAATCTAATAGAACAAGAAACACACCCCTTATCTGAGGACATTAATATACCATTTAGTAACTTAATTAATACTGTTTCACAGTGTTAATTAACAGTAGCTCTATAATACTAGGTATCAATTCATTGAGTAAATGTGTAGGAATTGGATCTAATAAACACGACGATGACTTAGACGAGCTGATCAGTGCAAATTGTTCAGTATTAGTAAATGGGGTAAAAGATTCTAGTCTTAATTTACAGCTAATTAAGTAGACGTCTACACTAGTGCTGCACCCGGAAAGTTGCTATATAGGTGGGTGATGCAATGAGCATCGAGTTTTATGTCTAATGTGTTCTTATTGTTATATTTTCTAATGTTATCTTATCATTAAAGAAAGTTATAAAATCATTACTGTTAAAATTAGGTCGAACATGAGAGTCACTTTATGTAATGTTTTTAGTTTATTTGGAGACAGGCAAGTTGCTGATCAGTTGTTTCTTGGTACAGAGGGTCCAGTACAGATAACAATTGTCACAGCTCTAGGGGAAAGTATGTTTGCATGCCTTGTTGTACTATGTTTTATAAACCTTGGTAATGTACCAGCTCAAAATGGCTGGAAGAAGTGATGTCCAGGGGGACAGGGGTCAGTTAATCTTACCAGCACACTACATAATCCTGTTCTTGTATATATCCTGAAGCACTGGTAGACTATATTCAATGATTCAATAAAAACTGGTGCTAATGAATCACAGCCATTATTTGGATGAATGACAAGAGTAGATATGGACCTGCAGCTTTTCTCATATTTTGTTTCTTGAAGAGAATGTTCATGTTCTGCACAGGCCAATAAAAATATTTGAACGTAAATTTTGCCCTTCTTTTCTTCTGGCCTGCAAATTTCTCAGTGATTTTCTGGTTAAAGTCTGAGTCACCAGCATCTTTAAGTCTCATACCTACATGTCATTTTCCACAATGATTCAGTTCCAGGACTTTTAAACAGCAAACAGGGAAAGCAAAAAAGGCATTAATGTACTTGTATCATATCCATTTCTCATATCAAAATCTAGAGAAACCCTGGGTCTAATCTTATTCTCGTTTCTACTGCTGAATTCATAAATTAGGTCGATGCATTCAGCTCTGTTATGATTTTTTTCTTAAAGTGAACTTTTGTTAAGAATGAAAATACATCTGGAATAAATTCTGTGCCAAACTGAAACATAAATAGTTCAACTTGGACAGAGTTATAATTCCCATAGCTTCCTTGTCAGCTAATAAGCCTGTTGTAGTCCAATCACATAAAAGGAAAAACATTAAAATGATACCTGATAGGGTAAAAGTAGACATGTCTGAGGCGCAGATGCTCCAAGTCTCTGTACAACCCGTGCAGCTCAAAGTTGGTAAGTGCAGCATGCTGTCTGGGGTCAGTTCAGAAAGGTTTCCATGAAGCAGATCGCCAAGTTTGGAAAGTTCTTGGTTTATTACAAGATGTTCTTTATTTACAAAAGTACTTATTACATTTTGTTGCATAGGAAGACAAATCAATAGGAAGACAAATCAATTTTATTTCTATAGCATTTTTTTACAACAAGTCATTGTCTCAAAGCAGCTTTACAGTATGTAGGGCCACAGCCCAATTTAGCAAGCCTTTTTTATTTAATTAGCAAGATTTTTATTTAATTTAAGACAATATGAACCCAAGATATTTCATGTTTTTTTTTTCTGGTCAGCTTCAATTTATATGTTAATAAACTTCCCTTTCCGCATTTTAGACCTGCAACATATTCCAAAAACGTTTGGATGGTTGAAATTTTGTACTATTAAAGAGGGAAAAAAATATACAATGATGTGATTTTAAACAGGTGATGTCAACAGATGATTATAATCTTGATTTGATACAAAAGCAGTACCCACACATATCTTCCGCTACAGTGCATAATATGATTAAATGATTCAAGGAATTTGGAGGAATTTCAGTGTGTAAAGGGCAAGGATGCAAGCCTAAACTGAAGACCTGTGATCTCCAGTTCACTGCATCAAAAACCATCATTCATCAATAGCTGATAGAACCACATGGGCAAACCTTTGTGAAGCACTACAATATGGGGGTACATTCAAAAATGGCATTTAAATCTTTACTGTGCAAAAAATAAGCCTTATATTAACCATATCCAGAAGTGCCACTGACATTTCTGGTCCTGGAAGCATCTGGGATGGACCATCACAGAGTGGAAATGTGTATTGTGGTCAGACCAATCAGTATTACAAATCTGTTTTTGGAAGAAATGGGCGCTGTATGTTTCGGAAGACAAAGACAAAGAGGACCATCCAGACTCCAAAAGCCAGGCTCTGTCATGGTATGGGCCTGTGTCAGTGCCCTTGGCAAAGTGATAACACTTCCATGATGGCAGTTAATGCAGAAAAATGAGATTTTAGAGCATCATATTGTAGCTACTGTGCCCCGGGGTTGGGCATGTGTCCCTGGTCCCAGCATGTATTGCTGTTCGATGGCATGTTATTGAGTTATGTGTTGAAATGTACCAATTGGGTAGAGGCAGTGACGATTGAGACAATGCTCCATTGTAAAAAGCGCTATATAAATAAATCTGACTTGACTTGACGACAGAGAACCCTGATCACTGACGCGAGGATTGTGAGGATCTGGCAACACAGACTCATTAGTTCCAATTCCTCACAGGGCACACACTGTTTTGTAGCTGTTAGCAGTTTACTACTTTTTAACTAATTTTGTATCGTATATATAGTACTTTTACAGCATCTTAATCATTTCCTTCTATTACAGGCGGATTATATTTTTCGCCGTCAATCACTATTCAGCAACTTTACAGATATAGACAGTGTGTTTTGCAGAAATTGGCCATTTACTAATTACCAGAGTTGCAAAGTTTCTGCCTCATCTTTTCCAGTAGTGTGTATTTTTTATAACTTTTTACAGCCTTTTCCCACCTTCTTTTTTCCTGAGACTTAATTTTTTGTGACGTTTTGTATTAGCTTTCGATCGACACTTTAATCAACAATTGCATTGGACCATCGGCTGCAGCTGACCATCGGCTGCAGCTTACCATCAGCTGAACCATATCTTCAGTTGGCAACCCACAACACCACACGAAGCTAAGTACCTTTAATTTATTATTTAATTAATTGTATTAAAATGGCTTCTGCTGTGCTTGTTCCCTGTTTCGAGTGTGTATTCTTCCTCTGTCATTAATTTAAATTTCATTTGTGATAGGTGTAGGCTTGTAGCCAGTCTGACGGAGAAGATTGTAGTTTTAGTGGTGTGCATCCAGACATTAGAGAAGGCTAGCTCAGCTTCTAGCTTAGCAGATCTGGATGCCACAGGTGAAGTTAATGGCCCCGCTCCGGCAGTGACCTTGCAGCAGGGCAAGTGGGTGACGGTTCGCCGACGTAGTCGTAAAGCTAGCCCACGAGAGCACCACTCTTTTCCTGTTAACGTGTACAACAGGTTTACCCTCCTCAGTGATACACCCACTGAGCAGCCTGTTGAAAGAGCTCTGGTCATAGGTGACTCTATTTTACGACACGTGAAACTAGCTACCCCTTTAGGGACACCAGCAGCTAGAGTTACATGTATCCCGGGA
Organism: Ancistrus triradiatus; assembly: GCA_025084515.1. Taxonomy (NCBI): domain Eukaryota; kingdom Metazoa; phylum Chordata; class Actinopteri; order Siluriformes; family Loricariidae; genus Ancistrus; species Ancistrus triradiatus. Next base: position 6,187 of record JAJAGP010003746.1, on the reverse strand, counting down.
GCCAGAGTGCTGGACATTGTAAGGAGTCTTCGTGAACTCGAGAGCCGCAGATTCTCTAGGATAGTTGTTCATGTAGGGGCTAATGATATACGCCTTCGTCAGTCAGAGGTCACAAAGGCTAATTTTGTAGAGGTGGTTAGCGTGGCGAAGGTGATGTCCGATGCTGTAGTGTGCTCTGGCCCCATCCCAATGCAGCGAGGTGACCAAGCCTACAGCAGGTTATGGTCGCTGAACTGCTGGCTGTTCAAGTGGTGCTCTGAAAACAACATGGGCTTTATAGACAACTGGACAGCCTTTGAGGGTAAGCCTGGCCGTTTAGGATGGGACGGTGTCCATCCCACTCGGGAGGGTGCTGCTCTCATCTCCTGCAACATTGCCCATAGTCTTATGGCCCGATTGGTTAGGGGCTGACTATCCAGAGCAGGGGGTCAGGCAGCAGACAAGACCGGCTTAACCAACTGTCTGCTGGTAGCCATGCACCGTCACCCAGAAACCCACATTACTTGAAACTGTGTGTCCTGTTACCTGCATCGGTACTCGGTACTAAACATAAACACCCTCAAAAAGTCTGTTTTAATAACCTCATTAGTATAAACACAGATAGCTGCCAAAGAAATAACAACCTTAGACTAAAGCTAGGATTACTTAACATTAGATCACTTACAAACAAAGCAATGATTGTAAATGAAATAATCACTGATAAACGCTTACATGCTGTCTGTCTCACTGAAACTTGGATTAGACCTGATGAATATTTAGCCTTAAAAGAAGCCTCACCTCCTGGATACAGTCATGCTCATCGCCCACATCCTAATGGACGGGGGGGGGAGGCGTAGCCACAATTTTTGACAAAGAGCTAGGTGCTACAACTAAATGCCATTACAAGGCAAATTCTTTTGAAATACTGATTGTTACTGTGACTGATCCATCATTATGGAAGTCAAAACCAAACTCTTTCCAGCTTATCACTATTTACCGCCCTCCTGGTCCGTATTCAGAATTTCTTCAGGAATTTGCTAACTTTCTTTCCTGCTTACTACTGTCAACAGATAAGGCTTTAATTGTAGGTGATTTCAATATTCACTTTGACAACGAGCAGGATCCACTTAGAATTGCTTTCAGTCCATCTTAGAATCCATGGGTATCACTCAGAATGTGATGGGACCAACCCACCGCTGTAATCATACTTTAGATCTAATATTAACATTTGGTATTAATATAAACCTTGATGTTTTCTCGCAAAGTGATTTGATTTCAGATCACTATCTTTTAGTATTTGAGCTATCTCTAATAAATAAAATCCTTCTGCCTCGTTATCACACCAAGCGCACTATCACATCTGCTACTCCAGCTGCGTTTAAAAAGGCTAGCACCATGGTATAATGACCACACCCGTACCTTAAAGTGAACAACGCGGTGCCTAGAGCACAAGTGGAGACATAGTAAATTGGAGGTGTTTAAGATTGCTTGGAGGGGCAGCATGGCAGAGTATAAGCATGCCCTCACTAAAGCTAAAGCTGCATACGTCTCTTCAATCATAGAGAAAAATAAGAATAATCCAAGATTTCTCTTTAATACAGTCTACAAATTAACAGAAAACCCTACAGAAAGTGATTCTCCCATTCTGTGTAATTTTAACAGTAATGATTTCATGACTTTCTTTAATGATAAGATAGAAAACATTAGGCATAAAACTCATGCTCATCACATCACCAAAACTATTCAGTAACCTTCCGATGCAGCCACTAGTGAAGACATCTGTTTTAATGAGCTGTAAATCAAGACTAGAATCATTTACCCCAATTACTAATACTGAACTATCCGCCTGATCACTCGTCTAAGTCATCAAACATGTTTATTAGATCCAATTCCTACACGTTTACTCAACAAGTAATACCTAGTATTATAGAGACAGTGTTAGTTTTATTTTAAATTCATCCCTTACCTTTGGTTATGTGCTTTACTTACTGGATGCTCTAGTAAATCTATAAATAAACTTCAATTAGTTCAGAATGCAGCCACCCGAGTGCTAACTCGAACTAGAAAATTTCATCATATCACTCCTGTTCTATCATCACTACACTGGTTACCAGTTAAATTCCACATTTTTTACAAAATACTTCTTATAACTTATAAAGCTCTACATGGCCTGGCCCCACATTATCTGAGTGAACTCTTAGAGTTTTACAATCCAACTCGTCTACTTCGTTCGCAGGGTACAAGACTTCTTTTAGTTCCTAGAATTAAAAAAGTCACAACAGGGGGAAAGGCTTTCTCATACATGACCCCCTAACTATGGAATAAACTTCCCACTTTAGTTCGAGACTACACTCTCCAAATTTTTAAGTCTAGACTAAACACATACTTATTTACGCAGGCTTGTGACTAGATTTTGACTGGGATGCATGGCTTGCATCACTGGGGCTAGAGTCTGGAGTCTGGCCTGCCTGCCTTTTCTTTTAGCTAAGAGTGTCGTGTCTGGCTGAACTGGGCTTTGGTCCTCTTGATCTTGACTTGTGCATCCTTGCCTTAGACTAAGGGCAGAGCTGGGGGTTAATAGTCAAAGAGTCTTATGGTGATCAGAGACGTTGGGTTGCTGTCTTCTGCTTAGCTACAGTATGTGTGAGAGTGGGTTCAGCTGGGTAGGCCTATGTTTGTGGCCTTCCTGTCACACTAACTGGTAAATGGTCCTTATCAGGGCTGGTAACTGTGTCTGTCACATTGGCAGTTTAATACAGGTTGCACCATGAGCAAGTTTCCTGTCTCGAGTGCTTCTCTTTTGTCCACCGTGATGCTACATTGGTGTCAGAAGTGGGATGGCTAGTGCCCCCCATCAGAGTGGAGGGTGGAAGAGCTGCGGAGCGAGCAGCACAATGGCATGAGCTGAGTGCGGGCGAGGATGACACAGAGGCATCTGCCGAGGTAATGGTGTGCAGATACAGTTGCCAGGGTACCATGGTGATGGCGAGCGGATATGGCTGCTGAGGTAGCACAGAGATGCCATATGGATACAGCTGCCAGGGTACTATGCCACATGGAAACAGCTGCCGCGGTATGACAGCGGCAACTTATGAGGTTTATGAGGTGCAGCTCCTGCTGGTGGCTTGTCAAAACGACTGGAGTGAGGAAGCGATGATGGTGCATCTCAGCCTGTGGTGCATTGGAAGGTCCAGCTCATCAGGTTCTTCTTGACATGACATTTCACAACACGCCAGCTCTGTTGCGCACTTCAACGGCAGTTTCCCGAACCTCGGCTGCTGCAGAATGATGGCAATAAAACCGATGAAAGTGTGCCTGTGCTAGTGATGGAAGTGTCGATAATGGTGTGTCAGACTGACTTTTTTTATTTGAGTGGGAACAGTATTGTGGATTGTCTCATAAAATCCATAATCGTCTCCACTGTCTTGAGCGTGTTCAGCTTCAGGTTGTTGTGACTGCACAAGAACAGCAGCCGTTCAACCTACTGCCAATATTCAGACTCATCTCCATCTTGGTTTAGTCCAATGGCAGTAGTGTCGTCTGTAAACGGCAACAGGCCTATAGGCATTTAGTCCTGTGATGGAGGGTTTCTTGGGGATCGAGGTGATGGTGGAGCATCAGAAGCAGGTTGGGACTTCTCACAGTTCTAGTGAAGATAGTGTAAGAGGCAGTTGGTCAGTGCTTTGAGACATGAGGGTGAGACTCCATCTGGGCATGGTGACTTTTCTCGGGCAGCACTTCCTTCTCACATATCTACAATGCAGACTATGATTGCGGTGGGGAGGGTGTGGTGATAGCTAGAGGTGTGAGTGGGAGTAAGGGTGTCAATGTGTCACCGGACAAAAAATTTGTCACCCGTGTCTGAAACATATCTAATTACATGTAATACCTCCACAAATTCTGACAAGTATTTCCTTTAGACTGGGATTTTTGACACTGCTAGTAGACCCGTATGACCATATGCTTAAATGCACCTGCAAATCCAGCTACTTTCATCACTCTATGGCCTTTGGCACACCCAAATGCAATTACTCCTTTTTGCCAATTATTAACATCTGCTTTGCGACCCATTTTCCACATCGAACAAGATATTCACTGTACTGCACCACCTCTTCTCAATCTATGAATCCTGCCGCACACCCCGCAGATATTTATAGACCCTCTAACTGATCACTTTATTAGATACACTTCTTTGTTTCTACAATCACTGTCCATTACAGACTGTAGTCCATCCGTTTCACTACATACTTTGTTAGATCTCTTTACTCTATTGTATAATACTCAGGACCCTCACAGATCGCCCCCAAAATGAAACCAAAGAAGCCTGTGCTGTGTGAGCACGTATCATGTTGATTAAAACATGCCCGGGCGTGTTTCATTAAGCGTAGTGTGAGTACAAATGAGCGCGAAACAGGGAAGGAGGACAATTGCGCTCCAGCACGGTTCAAGGCAACCGGACTCGGTGTGAGTAGACATCTACCATATTGTTCCAAATTGTAGATGTAAAGAAACAGAGGAAACAGTAGCAGAGACTACTGTAGAACTTCACAGTGCTTCTATATAGTAACTGATAGTAACTGATAAAATGAGTGTAGAAACAAGGAGGTGTACCCATTATGTGACTGACTAGTGTGGCACTATATTATCACATAGTGTTTTTATACTACTGTAATGTAAATATAAAGGGCATCCAAAGTCTATATTTCCTCAAAAAAATACATAACACCGTGGTTCTTCAGTTACTGATGGATTTATTCCACTTATTGAACATCACAGTCATCAAATCCACCACTGAACTGTCCAAATACATAATTTACAGAACAAACACAGTGAAGAATGCCCAAACCTCGCTGTCTGCACACAACTGGTAATGAGTCTACTTGAAGAAACACTACTTTCCAGAACAGGCATCTAAAATCATTCATGCGAAACACAAACTGTAACGTAATATAGTTCCTACTTATGCATATAATGAATGAAAATAAAATATTCTGATGGCTAATTCCAGCAAGATGACGCACCATGTCACAAGGCTCAGATCATCTCAAACTGTTTTCTTGAACATGAAAATGAGTTCACTTTACTCAAATGTCCTCAACAGTCACCAGATGTCATTTCCAGTAGAGCATCTCTATTATTACAGCAGCTTTACTGAATTTATGCCACAAATAATTAAATATTTTCTGAAGGCAAAAGGTGGTCCAACCCAGGACTAGCAAGGTAATACAGGTTTTCACACATATCCCAAAAGGAGATTAAGAGAACTCAGTTAAATAAATTAGACAAAACTACTATACATGTTCATTTATTTACTGAGGAAAATGATCCAATATTACAATTTTATGAGTAGCAAAAGTATATAAACCTCTACAGTTAGGTGAAAATAGTCAGGTGTGTCAGTCAGTGCAACCACAATCATTTGTGCGGGTGATCTGTGTATTTATAGAACAGGGAAGTCTGATCTTCATGATACATTTGTGGAAGTGCATCATGACCCAAAAGACGTTTTTTTAGCACCTGAGAAAAAGAGCTGTCATTTTGCAAACAGTCAGAAAAGATTTTTTATTTTAAAATACAGAGTAAGACAGATTATGTACAAGAGGGAAATGTAAAACCATTGCTAAATTGCATAGGAGCAGTTTACTAAGAAAGATCACTCCAAGATCATGTGAACAAGCCAAAAGACTACTGGAAAAACAGTTTATAGACAAATGAGACCAAAGTAGAATTTTTTGGTTTAAATGGAAAGTGTTATGTCTGGAGAAACGAAACACACAGCATTCCAGCCCAAGAACCTTACCCCATCTGTGAAATGTGGGGCTGGTAGTATCATGGTTTGGGCCTGTTTTGCTTTATTTGACCATGGATGACTTGCCATCATTAATGAGACAATGAATTCACAGTTATACAAACTTCAGGACCTCTATCAGTGAACTGAATAGCTAAAAAAATGCAGATCATGCAAGTATACAACTATCCTAAGCAACAAAGCATTATACCAAAGAATCCAGTGCTTTGAAAGGACCTGAAGCAAGCGGTTCATGTGAGCAAACCTATCAACATCCCAGAGTTGAAGCTGTTCTGTATGGGGGAATGGCTAAAATTCATCCAATCAGATATGTAGGTCTGGTCAAAAGTTACTGGAAAAGTTTAGCTGCAGATATTGCTGCACAAAAGGTTTGACTAGATTATTCAATGGAATTCTGGT
>JAJAGP010003745.1:48126-65539 GCA_025084515.1 Ancistrus triradiatus | reverse complement strand
TTGGGGTGCCCAAATTTATGCACCTGCCTAATTTTGTTTGAATAATTACTGCACACTTTCTGTAAATCCTATAAACTTTATTTCACTTCTCAAATATCACTGTGTTCATCTGCTATATGATATATTTAACTCAAGTTGCCGATTATTAACTAAATAATAGATTTATAGCGGTAGTTTAAATAAACAGAAGCTAAACTGAATTAAAGTGTGTATAAAAGTGTGAGTATATACGTGTGTGTGTGTATATACTCAGACTTTTATTCTGTTTAGCTTCTGTTTATTGCTATAAACATATTGCTATAAATCTATTTTTTAGTTAACTTGATTTAATTCTTACATACATCTTTTAGGCTGCCAAAGGAGGTTGGGGTTTTTTTTTTTAAGTCTTTGTCATCCCAAGGTTTCTTCCTTCTAATATTTAAGGAGTTTTTCCTTGTCACTTGGCCATTACAAAACATTCAGTTTAGTTTCTTTAACAATTTCTTCATAAAACAACTTGTGTGCTTTGGGATGTTGTCTTGCTGCACGACCCACTTATTCTTCAGATTCAATTAATGGCTAGTTGTCCTGACATTTTCATTTAGAATTTGTTTACATAATTCAGAATTCATTGTTCCATCCACGGTGGCAAGTTATCCTCAGCCAGGTGCATCAAAACAGGCCAAAACCAGGATACTACTACCATCATATTTTACAGATGGGATAAGGTTCTTATGTTGGAATGCAGTTGTTTTCATTCTCCAGACAGAAAAAATCTCCAGACAGAAAAAAATCTTAAACCAAAAAAAATCTATTTTGGTCTCATCCGTCCACAAAAAATGTGATAGGCAACAACATCCTTTTGGTTCTGTCCTTGCAACCCTGTTCACCACCATTGTTGTTCAGTGTTCTCCTGATGGTTTGTGTCTATTTGCTTAGAAGTTACCCTGGGTATCCTTGTGATATTGCAAACTATACCACACCTTGTTCCTGGAGCGATCTTTGTTGGTTGACCGAGTAACAGTGGTCTTGAAATTTTTCAATTTGTACACAATCGGTCTGACTGTCGATTGGTGGTGTTCAAACTTTTTAGAGATGGATTTCCAGCTTGATAAACATCAACTTTTTCTGAGGTCCTTAGAAAGTGTGCTGTTCATGATAACTCTTTGAAGATCATCCTTTGATATATCCCTGTTCTTGAAACACAACAAAGTGCCCACTCACACCCGATCACCATCCCATGATTGAAATCACCTGATTCTGAATACACCTTCATATTAACTGTTTATTAAAGGTTCACATACTTTAGCCACTCACAGAAACATAAAATTGGATAATTTTCCTCAATATAAAAATGAGAGTATATTGTCTCATTTGTTTAAGTCAATTCAATTCGTCTACTGTTAGGATTTTTATGAAAGTCTGATGATGTTTAAGGTCATCAGACTTTGCAGAATTCTAGCAAAATCTAAACGATTCACAAAACTTTCAAGCACCACTGAAACTCTGACTTGCCTTTATATTGAAAGCCCTTTCCTGCCTGAAGACGCACGTCTCTGACATAAAGTTGGATCTCTCTCCAAAATCAAAGCCATGAATCAGCAAGTAAAGTAGGCCAAGGTTTAGAGCCTAAAATTAGGATTAAAGTCCACTGTCTAAATATGCTGACAGGCAAACACACTCAGACAGAGAAAGAAAAGTGACTTCGGCTACCAGGAGTGGTGTTTTCTAGACTACTTGTTGTAGCCTACTGGGGCGCAAACAGAATTTAAGAGGCCACAGATGTACCCCTCTGCTTGCCAAAATCAGTCACAGAGGCAAAGCTGTACATGAAAAAGCCTGTTAAACACAAAATTGACTGAGTGACAAAACACTGGGTGTTGTTCTGCTATGGATGAGAAATAAATAAATTAACACCAAAGAATGTTTATTAATTATGTTAAATAAAGATATAGCTATTAGCTATCATTAGTGCCTACAGTGGCTGACTTTCTTTTAAATACTTGCAAAGTCTATTACTCCAAGAGAAAACACGAAAGAAACTAGCTCTAACTGAAAGCATTTGGAAAGATGCTGGAGCATGACGGGAAATGTAGGACATGTAGTGAACTCGAGGGCATATCTTGTATAGTTTTGGGTTTGCTCATCAAACCTGGATAAAATTTACTTTTACCCCTGTAATTTTAGTGGGGCACAGAAATTGCCCCAGTAAAATGGCTCTGATGACGCCCCTGACGGCTACCCCTGATATCCGAGTCACACGACGAGACTGACTTCACTCACCATCCAGAAGGTTTTGTTTACAGAACTCTAAAGCGTGCCCGCGTAGATAACTCCCAACATGTCACCAAATTAAATAAGCAACCCCGGTCCGTAAAACTGGTTCACTTACCCAGGGCGGTAGGTCAGAAGGGGACAGGTTCTGCCGTGTTGCTTTCTCTTCATACTCGAAAAACTCCAGCGCTTTATTCACTTTGGAGAAAGAGGGTCCCTGGTTCCGTCTGAGCCAGAACAGCAGAGCCAGCGAGATCAGGATCCAGCTGAAACTGAAGCCGAAATAACCCAAAACGTAAACAGGAAAAATAAGTAGGAACGTCTTGGCGAATTTGACTCCCGTGTTTTTCGCATCTTCCACGGCGGTCTGAGGGTCGCTGCGAGGCTCCACATGAGGGACCGAGTCCTGCTTAGAGCCTGATGGAAGCAAGTGCGAGTCCAGCGCGTCCGTAGATCCATACGCTGCTCCCGATTTAGGGTTCAGCCCATTTACCGCGGCACTCATTTACGATCGATGTGATAAGACTTCCAGAAAATACTAAAAAAGTAGTGCTTAGAATAAAAAATAAGGCAAAATAAATTATACAATGACGAGTGAAAGAGGTCACAATTCCAGAAGCGCAGTTCTCCCACTTCCTGTAACTGTGGATGATTGAATCAGGGAAGGTAAACTGCGCAGCGTCTCCCGCCTGACCTTCACTACTTACAACCAGGCTTTCTCCTTCCTGCCTACACAATAAATACAAAAGTCCTAGGAACTTTCAGCTGCCATTTTGCCGCCTCAGCGCTTGCCACGTCTCGGTTAGTACCCTACGTACACCAGTGCGCTCGGTTTGGCAGGGCGAGCACTATGTGCATGGCGTCGCTCTCCGACTGTCTACGGTAGTGTGTGAGTCCACATCCTGCCACAGACACTCGCTTCGGCTCGTCCCCACACACACAAAACCAGCCATGACACGCTCATGGACCAACCCCTTCTCATGTTACAACACGGAAGCCGTGGCGCCACAGTCTGTAGTAGAGACCCATTACAGAAGGACAGGTGATTTTCACCGCGGTCAATGCGCGCCTCCACGTGGATACCGAGAGCGTGTCGTGTAAACAAATCGAGTTCGGAAGTGAGGCAACCCAACTACAGGCATGCGCCGTTTAGCGTCCGCATTAAGTTAACGGATGCTGTTAACCGGACATTGCCGTAGTCACATAGTTGTTTAGATACTTTGCACATAGTGTTTTACTTTAAGCAATCTTAATTAAAACACAACAAGAAAACATTAGGTGCAGTCCTCTATTTTATAGGATGTTGACTGGACAGATGTTACCTGTACTACAATCTCCAGTCTTGGGAGCTGGTATTACTACTACTACCACCATTATTGTACTGCTGCTACTACTATCCTGCTATAAAAACAACAAAGACCAAATATGTTGTGTTTTGGATGCTGGTCAATTAGCAATACCGTACATGTTACATATTTGTTCAAACTGGCTTATGGTTTTTAACTCAAATGGTTTTACCAGTCTTGCTTTAAAAGCTGGTTGACCAGCATACCATAGCCCAGCATACTATTACTACTAAAACAACAACAACAACAACTACTGCTATTGCCATCACTACTACAACAACTACTGTTTTACTACTGCTACTATTACTACACTGCTGCTGCTACCACTATCCTGCCATAAAACAAACATTGAAGACCAGCATATGTTGTGTTTTGGTTGGTATGCTGGTCAGTTCAAGACCATACGTGCTCCATGTACCATATATGTCAAAGTTGGTTTATTGTTATTAGTGCTGGGGTGTTGATCAGTGGCGGTTCTTGGGGGCAGAGACCAGTGCCCCTTTGGTTATAAGCTTGGCCCCACCAAATGAGGAGTGAGTTAATTAATCAATCCTCTTAATGTCTGCAATATACATTTAGCTAGAAAGTAACTGTCCCCTCCAACATAGCTACTGGCCCTAGACTGGCCTACTTCAAATGGTCTGGAACCACCACTGCTGCTGATGATTTCGTTGGTGAATTCAAATGGTCTTACTGGTTTTGTGTAAAAAGGTGGTTGACCAGCATACAGTTGTCCAAAACATTTTCATCATGTAGCAGACATCCTTATCCAGAGCAACTTACAGTTGATACAATCGACAATCCAAGCAATTCGGGGTTAAGGGCCTTACTCAAGGAACCAACAGTGTCAGCCTGGTAGAGGTAGGCTTTGAGCCCTGGACCTTCTACTCCACAGTCCAATACCCTAACCCCTAGGCCATCACAGTCCTACCATTAGTATCCCTTTGACTACTACTACTGCTACAGCTTCTACTATTACTACCTCAACTATTTATGTTACTACTACTGTTATTGCCATCTCTGCTACTACCCCTTGGCAACAATTATGGAATCACCACACTTTCAGGATGTTCACCAAGCATTTTAACATCTTGGCAAATAAACAAATTACAGATATGATTCCAAACAATAAAAAAACTGAACATTGTGGCTTCATGTAGCATACCTCATACAAAGTCAATAACTACATTATGCAGAAAGGCAAATATTCATGAGTATTAATAAAGAGTGGATCTTTCCACTAGATTTAGAACATGACTGTGGGAATTTGCATTCATTTAACCACAAGCGCATTAGTGGGTAAAGGAAAAAGAGAAGGTGAGACCGACAAACAGATTGGATAATCACAGTAGGTATTGTAGGGCAGTTTTTTGCAGGGCTGGGAATTAAGCACCCTGTCTGGCTTCCCCTCCCTCAGGCACAGCCAAGCTGGTGGCTGGAAGGCTGCACCGGGACTCAAACCAAAGTCATTGTGTTAGATCATTTCAACAAACAGTAAAGTTCTTCCACATCAGAATTTGTTGTGCATCTCATATTGAAACAGGAAAGAGTGCAACAAACTTTTGCCACAGAGTTGCAAGTACTGAGTTTTGTAAACACTGGTCCTTTTTTATCAGCTATGCTGTTGCAGTGGCTAGAAATAAGTCACACAGACTACAGAGTGAGTAGTAATAAGCTGTGTGAGTTTTTGTGCGTCACTAACCATAGGTTAAGAATCACTGCTCTACAATGCCATAGCATTTCCTTCACTGGAACCACATAACCCAGTACAAACTCTAGAGTAACAAAAGCTCATTAAGTTCTGCTAGCACTCCCTTTAGCTACAGAACTCATTTGCAATTTTATTCTTGTGCCAATATTTGTTTTAGAAATGCAAATTAAATTCAAATACGAGTCCATTATTTTTCTCTTCTACTTCATCTGGAAAAAATGCCATTGATTCAAATAAATTGATTCACTTGAAGAATGATTCAGAAAGCCAGAAGATTCTGCTATTAAACAAAATTTGTGATTTGTTTATTTGCTATGAAGTAAAAATTACAATTCCATAATTTTTGCCAGGGCTAGAGCTATTATCATACTGCTAGTAGTAGCAGTACTACAACAACTTTTGCTGCTGCTACTAATGCTACTTCTACTACTGCTGCTGCTACATACACAGACTGGTCACTTTGTTAGATACACCTTTATAGTGCAGGGTTGGTACCACTTTTGACTTCAGAACTGCCTTCGTTCGTGGCACAGATCCAACAAGGTGCTGGAAGCATTCCTCAGAGATTTTGGTCCACATTGGCATGATAGCATCACACAGTTGCTGCAGATTTTTCGGCTGCACATCCATGATGCTGATCCCCTGTTCCAGCACATCCCAAAAGTGCTCTATTGGATTGAGATCTGGTGACTGTGGAGACCATTGTAGTACAGTGCACTCATTGTCATGTTCAAGAAACCAGTTTGAGATGATTTAAGCTTTGTGACATGGTGTGTTAGCCATCAGAAGATTACACTCTGGTACAATACTCAGGTATAAACTGTGGCATTTAAATGATGCTCAGTTGGTATTAATGGGACCAAAGTGTGCCAAGAAAATACCCCCTGTTCTTAGCTGACAGGAGTGACACCCAGTTTGGTCTTCTGCTGCATAACTTGGTTATTTGAGTTACTGCTGCCTTTCTATTAGCTCAAACCAATCTGGCCATTCTCCTCTGACCTCTGGTATCAGAAAGACATTTTAACCCAGAGCACTAGAGCTCACCGGATATTTTTATCTTTTTTTGGCTTATTCTCTGTAAACCCCAGAAACTGCTGATCTACTGGGATTTTTTTTTACGCCTCCATAAATCTCCAGTAGATCAGCCAGTTTCTGAAATATCCAAACTAGGCAACAACAACATATATTTCTATGTTTCAATATCACTTAAGTCGCCTTTTCTTTCCCCATTCTTGATGCTTGGTTTGTAATTGCCAGCAGGTCGTCTTTTACCATGTTAACCCATACATAAATGCACAGATTTTTGCTTAGCCATGTGATTGGCTCTGATTACATATTTTGCGTTCTCGGAACATTGGACAGTGTCGGGCCGATGATGTGTATAGCATACACTACTATCGATACCTCTTACTACTTAAAGAATATACTTTTATAAAAAATTCATTTTGCTAAAAACCTGGTTGATCATTCACGAAGAGTTACTTAGTGTATTTCTACATTTGTTCATTATTATTTAGTAACTAGAATAAAAAAAAAATAGTAAAGGTGTAAAATATAGTGTAGATGGGGGTTATGTTAGTCAAAACTATGCATATAAGCATTACATACATAAAAAAGACCTGTTACTGTTTAGAAGTTGGACTGTTTTGATGTTGGATGTTGACTCCATCCAAACTAACTATCCAAACCACAGAATCCGTGTAGCACCCGACAAAAAATATGTTACTGATGTGTTTTTGTGGGCAGTTTGTCTTAAAAACTAATATCATTTTGTTAGAGCTCTTTTACAACCCCAAATCAGAAAAAGTCGGAAGGTATGGAAAAAAAAAAATCCACACAGCAAAACAAAACATCCAGTGGCCCCTAAATTGACTATGACTTGTATTTAATTACAGACAGTATGAATCAAATATATGCTTTTCTTTCTGGTCAAATTCTTTTAATTTGTTAATAAATATCCATTCTTGCATTTCAGGCCTGCAACACATTCCAAAAAAAATTGAGATGGATGTTATTTAGGGCTAATTTGTCATTAATCAATAGCTCATATAAAAACATGGACAAGGGATTACTTTGGCAAACCTTTGTCAGGCACTACAGTATAGAGTTACATTCCCAAATGCCACTTAAAACGTTACTGTAAAAAAGAAGCCTTATCTTAACCACATCCAGAAGCAGTGTTGAGATTTATCTGGGCCCTGAGGATCTGGGATGGACCATCACACAGTGGAAACGTATATTGTGGTCACACCAATCAGTATTCCAGATCATTTTTGAAGAAGAAGAAGAAGAAGAAGAAGAAGAAGAAGAGGAAGAAGAAATAGACGCTGTGTGCTCTGGAATAAAGATGAAAACGACCATCCAGACAGTTGTCCAAAAGCCAGGCTCTGTCAAGGTATGGGGTTGGTCAGTGCCCTTGGCAAAGGTCATTTACACTTTTGTGATGCAGCATTAATGCAAAAAAGTACATTCAGATTTTAGAGCAACATAAGCTGCCTTCAAGGTGACAACTTTTCCAGGGACATCAATGACAACAAGACAATGCAAAATAATCTAAATCAGACAAAGTTAGGACTGAAATATGTAAATCCCTTCCAAACTTACTTTGTGAAATAGTAATTTTCTCATGCATTTGTTGATAAACTGGAGATCCCATCTTCACTCATCAAAGGCTCAGCCTTTGGGTTACTGGATTCTGCTTTTTACCAAATCATGATTATAATCACTTTTTGACATTACCTGTTTGAAATCACATTATAATTTTATTTATATTCCTTTACCTCAATATTAGTCAAGTCAAGTCAGATTATTTATATAGCGCTTTTTACAATGGAGCATTGTCTCAAAGCAACTTTACAAGTTTAGATTATCTCCTAATAACTACGTCCAATCCCAAATTGAGCGAGCCTAGGGCGACAGTGGCAAGGAAAAACTCCCTAGTTCTAGGAAGAAACCTTGGGAGGACCAAGACTCAAACAGGGACCCAACCTCCTTGGGCGGCGTAGTTGATAAATCTAAGAGCGAACTAAAGTCATGGAGTCAAAGTTCGAATAGAATGTGAAGTATGCGCATCGACATTAAGTGGCCCGGGTATGATGATAAATCTAGACGAACTAGTCATGGAGTCATGGTCCGAATAAAATGTGAATTGCACAGTGGAGCTCCATCAGAATGAACATCATGTGTGGGCCGGAACGCCGAACACACTCGGAGAGAAAACAGAAAATGTAATTAGTTATTGATTAAAGCACAGTGTTTTCATTAACATCACTGATGCCAAGTGCGTAAGCATGAAACCCCGGCAGCATTAGCTATGCAGCATATCTAGAAGCTAGAAGAGGAGAACTGGTAGGACAACACAGCCAAGAGGGATCACTGAGACAATTGTCGGCGAAGAACAGCAACCCAACGTCTCTGATCACCATAAGGCCCTCTTTGGACTATGAACCCCCAGCCTCTGCCCTTATTCTAAGCAAGGACCTGAGTCCAGATCACGAGGACCGAAGCCCGTTCAGCCTTACCGCCCACACCGACCTCCCTGCTAGCGGACAAGGCAGGCAGGCCAGACATGACTCCAGACTCCGGCCCAGCGACCCAAGCCATGCATCCTGGTCTAAATCTAGTCAAAAGCCTGCGTAAATAGGTATGTCTTTAGCCTAGACTTAAAACTTTGGAGGGTGTCTGAATCTCGAACGAAAGTGGGCTCAAAATTGTCCCTGAATCAACTTTGTTTGGAATGTGTTGCAGGTCTGAAATGGAGGAATGGATGTTTATTAACACATGAAATGAAACTGACTAGAAAAAAACATAAAATGTCTTCATGTTTTCAAGTTCATACTGTCTGAAATGAAATGTAAGGTAAGAAACACTCGGGGGTTTTTTATTGGCATTTTCCATACAGTCCCAACTTTTTCTGCAACTTGTAAGCAAGTTAGAAGTAATTAAATGTACCTTCTTGCACTTGTTGGATTTCATCATTCCATTCCATTGTTGGTTGTCAGCACACATTTCTCCATTCATGTTTGAAAATAAGCTCAACTCTTCTTGCTTCTACTGAATTGTAAAAAACACTTTATTGACATTTTAAAAGACATCTGTTTGATGTTACCATAAAGACAGAACTCCCTGCTGACGTGCTCATCGCCCTGCAGGAAATTAAACACAAAGGAAAAACAACACAGGATTTCCACAAATGAGTTTCACCTCCTTCTCTGACTCTCGCTCGTTCCCTCCGTCGTTCGTCCTTATCGTTTCTCTCCACTCGAGTTGCATACAATTACAGAAATGAAGCAGTGACCTAAACATAAGCTGTACATCATATATACATATGTATCTGCACATTATATATTATTCTCACAAGATGACAAACAAAAATATATTCAACAGAGTAACATATCAAATGGAAAAACTATATAAAACAAAGAAATATTCAGCTTGTTTTAAAAATCAAATGCAAAACTAAGACAAAATAAGTAAAACTGTCAGGATTGATACAAAACACGCGTTTGTAAGACCACACTAAACAGAACCAACACAATCTGTAGGAGTTTGACACAACAAATATCATATAAAATTCCCTGACTTGAAAACAGGCAAACAAATACGCAAAGACTGCAAAACATGAACAAAAAAGCACAAACTGAAAACGTAAGATAAGACAGTCAGAGTCCCACGCACCATATCCTGTATATTAGTGAGTGCATGATTAATGGCTGCATCAAACCTGTCTATTGCATTACCATGTCAACTGCTCACAGGGATGATGACCAAAAAGGACTGGATGTGTGCTGCTGGATTAGCACTTGGTCTTGGATGACCACCTTTATAAGCAGTGAAGGAAGGCTGCTTGGCTGGTTTCATATGGGAAATAATTAGCACGTTGCACATAGTGTTTATTCAGTTCTCTAATGTAGTGATAGGAAAGCCGTATTGAATGTCGCATGCCTTAAAAACTAAATGCACGTACAGTCTAAACAAGTGCTTTCTGTCTGACTGCAGATGGATAACAGAGCAGCCAATGACCAAGTAACGTACTCATTAGGGGAGTAACGATACATCGTGATGCAAAAATGTGTCGTTGTGCATCGTGTGTTGTATTTATAACATTTAATGCAATTGCATTTTTTGAACACCAGAGGGCAATCATACATCATATGTGGAATATTGCCTGTTCTACAATGGAAACTGGAACACAGTCATCTTGTTTGTTTACTGTGATTTTCAGTTTAAGATGGTACTTAGTTATTTATATTTCTAGTTATTTATTTTGTAATTGCAAGAGACTAACGTTGATTCATTCATTTTCTTATCCACTTAATCCTGGACAGGGTCTTTGTAGGAGGAAACCGGAGTACGTGACACAAACCCACGTGGAGGACATGCAGACTCCACACAGAAAGGACCCAAGCTGCTCCACCTGGGATTGAACCCAGGACACTTGCTGTGAGGTGACGGTGCTTCTAAAATGTTTTTGTTTAAAAACTTATGTAAGAAAATGTGCATTGTTTTGCAATGCTTACACTTAGAAATAAAAAAGGCACGTCTTTTATTGAACGTAAAATCAATAATCGTGAGAAAATCAAATCATCAACAGAGTGTATCGTTACATCCCTAACGTTGCTTTTGTGTGTGTGTGTGTGCGTGCGTGCTTGTGCGTACGACTACAGTTTATAAATTGCTGTTCTTTTGTCACACTAAAATAACACAGTTTGATCTAATAGGTTAGTGTTTTGCGAACGCATGTGCTTGAGCATGTCCTTGTCGGTGGTGTTACATGGGCAGGTCTGTGGGTATGTTCTTTATTTTCTAAGCCCGATACGCAGCTGCGAGTTATTTCTTGTAAGCGGGAGTGCTGCCGTGTGTCCGTTTGTGCGTTTCTGTTTTACATGTTGTAAGCAACATATATGGGGTCAAGCTGGTCAGCGAGAAAGCCGTCTCTCAGGTGCATGCGCTGCTTCTCTCCACGGGAGTTGATGGGAATCACTCCGGTATCCACGACGACCACCACGCCCACAATAAGATAGTGCTCCTCCAGAACCACATTGGTTACCATGGGAACCAGGTCCAGGGCTTCTTGCTCTGAACCGTCCAGCTCGACCACCACAACCAACAGCTTTGTCCAGGTGAACACAGCGCTGAGACAGGCAAGCAGACAGGTAGACAGGCACACACACACACACACACACTGTAAAACGAATGACTCGCCACTGAATAATGAGAAGGTTGTGCTTTGATATGATTCAGGAGACCACAGTCCTTTAGAACCTTCTAGATTTCTGTGTAAATTTGATCTAAGACATGATCCGATTTTCACACAAGTCCTAAAAGTAGACAAAGATAACCAATTAAACAAAATATTATAGACAAAATATTATACTTGGTCATTTATTTGTTGAAGACAATGACCCAATGTTACATATCTGTGAGTGGAAAAGTATGTGAACCTCTAGTATTTGCAGGTAATTTGAAGGTGAAATTAGTCGGGTGTTTTCAGTCAATTGGAAGACAATCAGGTACGAGTTGGCACCCAGTTGTATTTAAAGAACAGGGATCTATCATAGTCTGATCTGTACAATGCATACTTCCACATATCATGGCATGGACAAAAAACTTTGAGGCCCTCAGAGAGAGAGTTACAGTGGTACCTCCATTCTTGACCACCTCGGAACTCGTCGCATTCGGTCCTCGATGCATTACGACTAGAAAAAATTCTCTCAGTTCTCATTTGCTCGGTACCCACTGCACTTGCTTAAACTTCTATGAGTCGACCCGTGCGACTTGTTTCAGCCGAAACTAGATTCACGATTCAGTACACAGTGACTCAGTGATTCAGATTCACAATAGCTCTCGCTCAGAAAAAAATCACAGTTGTGTTTATCGTGTTTTTCTTTACTTTTACATCTACAGTACTGTATTCTTAGTAAAAATAAGTCTCCATGTCCTAAAAAAAGGTTAATTTATAAAAGCCAACTGAAAGCAAAACAGGAACTGAATGACAGGCTGCAGTTAGTTAACCAATAACTAAGTGTTTTGCACTTTCGATCCATTACTCACTAAATTACATGAGATTTTTAATTATAAAATAAGCTGTGTGTTAATGATTTTGGCCAACTGTAGGTTAATGTAAGTGTTTTAAACATGAACTTACTTATCATTGCTGATCATGAGACAGAATCTCCATATATAGTCTCCATAATGTAAATGGAATTATTTATGGTGAACCACAAAATGAGAATAAGAAGCTGGGGATTAAGAAGCCAACTTCAGCCTCATCTCCACCATGATAGTGATAATGATCACTCTAAATGCAAAGCGGGTAACAGTTCATGAGGTGACAGAAGAACCCATGGTGCTTCTATGCAACTGAAGGCCTCTTTCAGAATGGCTAATATTAATGTTCATGATTCCACCATCTGGAGAACACTGAACAACAATAATGTGACAAAAAGACAAAAAGCACATTGCTGTCCATCATGAGGCACATGGACGATCCAGAAGGTAACTAGAAAAAGTCTCTGTGGACAAATGAGACCAAAATAGAAGTTTTTGGTTTTAAATGAGATCATGTGAAAAACACTGAAGCAACTATGAAACTTTCTGTGAAACATGGTGGTGGTAATATTGTGTTTTGACTTGTCATCATTGATGGAACAACGAATTCGAATTATTATACCAACAAATTCTAAAGCAATATCTGTATGGACATCTGTCTGTGAACTGAATGTGGGTCATGCAGCAAGACAACGACCCAAAGCACACAAAATGTTCTTGCAAAGAACAGGTTAAAGAAAACTAAAGTTAATGTTTTGGAATGGCCAAGTAAATATCTTAATCCAATAGAACCATTGTGGAAGCAGTTATTGTGAGGAAACCCACCAACATCCCAGAGCTGAAACTGTTCTGTATGGAGAAATGTAATACAGTTCCTCCAAGCTAATGTGCAAGACTCATCAACAGTTTAGTTGCAGTGATTTGCTGCATAAATATCTAGTGTTGTCACAATACTGAAAATTTCATCTTCGATATGAGTTTTTTCCTTGCCACTGTTATCCTTGACCTTATCATTTAGACAATAATCTAAAATTGTAAAGTTTTGTGGAGCAATGCTAAAAAAGCGCAATAGAAATAAAGCTGACTTAATAGCATGCATGATAACTTTGATTACATATCGTAATTTGATGAATGTACTGAATTGTTTTTGCCAGCAAAAAAGTCCACTGACTTGTATACATGCTTCTGCGTGAATTACAGTTGCATGTGAATAATAGTAATTTTGGGGCCAAAAATAGCCAATGATGGCACTTTGGGTTTTTGGCAAAAAGAGAAATGCCATTAATATTAAATTCATTGTTTAAATGTATTTATGAATGAATGTATGAATTTAATAAATAAAGTGCTAATACATAAACAAATTGTGATTTCTGTTTTGGCTCAGTTTGTTCAAAATTTTGGTGATGGCCAAGAATGTTTATTTTGGTGCATTTGGTATCACTAGCATGAATGAATCTGTAGTGTGGCTTTGTGTACTGGTGAAGGTATGAATATGGATCCAGTGAGAGTGCTCTATGGATACAGGTACTCACCATTCCGTAATGCTCTTGTGTGTTCGGATGATGGAAGTCTCAATGTCGATGGGATGGTATTTCATCCCTCTCAGTTCCATTGACTCATCCAGTGCTCCCACCACATATAATGCATCGTGCCTCTCTACAAAATAATACACACTCTTATACAAGTCTTATACATCCACATAGCAATGAGCCTACCACACCAACCAACCACCGAATACACACATGCATAACCAAATACACACAGAACAGTTTTACAGAATTTGTGGTTGTTTTAAGTCTTTTGCATTAGTGTAACAGTAGGAAAACAATACATTTTAGATATACAATCAATTGTTTTGCAAAAACATGAAATCCAAAAGTGTGATTTTAATGTTGTTAAAGGAAGTAACAGCACGTAACTGAGCTCTTTCCAACTGCAAAAACTTCAGGACTTTGTGGGCACATAGCTCAGTGCATGATTACAGAAACCGAACATCGAGGTGCTCCTGATCAATGACATTATGTACAGATTAATCTACACTGAAGTTTAGACTAAAGCGTGCTAGATAGTTTAACGTTAAAAACGTACATGGTAAGACTGAATACAGCAACAAGATACAAGATGATTATCTTGCATAAGCAAAGTCTCTCCCAAACTGAAATTTCGCAGTAGACCAGGTGTTTCCAAATGTGCACAAGCACAAACAGACAGGCAAAGTTGAGGACAAAAAACACAGTGATCAGTCATGGTAACTGAGGGCAGAAGACCTGAAGTACCTCAGGTTGACTTCTCTTCAAAAACAAAAGACATCCAACACCGCTCTCAGCTCAGAACTAGCAGAAACCACTGGGACCCTGGTACCCCCATCTACAGTCCAGATACGTCTTGTCAAAAGTGGTCTTCATAGAAGAGATGAAACTAACAAGCCATGGCTCATTTGTGTCTCTCTTTGTGACTGCAAAGCCAAGCATCACAGCTATGCACAAACACATAAGGACTGGGGAGCAGTACGATAGCACAGGTGCTCTGGACAGATGAGGCAAAAGTTGAGATTTTTGGCTCTAACAGAAGGCAGTATGACCGCCAAAGGGCTGGAGAGCGATATGTGGATTAGTGCCTGCATTCAACAGTGAAGCATGGTGGAGGTTCCCTGCAGATTTGATACTGTATTTCTACAAATGGACTACTTAGAAGTGCAAGATTCTTATCTATTATGCAGCTCCATCAGGAGGCCTGACTGACACCAAAATTAATTCCCCAGCATGACTGGCCAAAGTCATAAAAAACCATCTCCAGCAAAAAGAAGAACATGGAGCCCTACAGTAGATGGTATGGCCCCTACCGAGCCTGATCTCAACATCACCGAGTCAGTCTGGGATTACAAGAGACAGAAGCAAATGAGACAACCAAAGTCTTCAGAAGGACTATAATAGGATTCTCCAAGATTATTGGGAAAACATACACCCTGAATAACTTCAGAAACAGCACAGCAGGGAATTGATGCTGTTTTAAAAACTAAAGGTGGTCAGACGAAAAATTGATCTGGATTAGGTTTCTTGTTTGTTAATTTGATTTAAATGTAAAATGCTTGTATTTCTAAACTACTGTATTTTGTTTCTCACTGATACAGTAATGTAGAAGAATCAAAATAAACGCAACATTCAGAGCCTAAAACGTTTGCACAATAGGTTATATAGTAACACAAACACACCTCCACTGGCATCAGTGAGTTCTGTCCTGCGAAGGAAGCCAAGGTAGCCGGTTCTGGCCCAAACAGTCTGTGTGTCTCCAAAACTGAGCCTAGCACTGAAATGATCTGAACGGACATTTTCCTCCCCAAACACTGAGAAATATCCGCTAGCATTCTGACTGCTGTGCACCCAGATCTGCAACACACACAGATATACACAGACACACACACAGCCACACTCGTTACATATTCAATCCTCTCCCACATACAAGCACATAAGCCTAGTTACATATTTTACGGTTTACAAGAAAAGCATCCTGTTTTATCCCTATTTATCCTGGCCAATTTTGGGAGGGGTTGAGGTGTATGAGGGTCTGAAGCCTAAAGGTTTGGTCAGACTGGACTGAATAAAAGAAACTTCATGTAAAATGCAGTGGTCATTAAGGGTGTCACAATATACATAGTAATACGATTTTTTTTTATATGGGGGTTTCAATACGATACGAGCTGTGAATCGAATACATTGAGGTTTTATTTAAATAAAAACTTTACTGGGCTGTTCGTCAACCGGCACTACTAAGATGCAGTCATCTGCATAGCAGGAAAACGAGCCACAGTTCTAGACCAACAATTCAGGCTTGCTGTAGTGTTACACAAGCAACATCTAGAGGCATGATCATGTAATAGGTAAGGAAAGAACATACCGTGGGGCAAAAAAGTATTTAGTCAGCCACTGACTGTGCAAGTTCTCCTACTTAGAAAGATGAGAGAAGTCTGTAATTTTCATCATAGGTACACTTCAACTATGAGAGACAAAATGAGAAAAAAAATCCAGGAAATCACATTGTAGGATTTTTAAAGAATTTAATTATAAACCATAGTGGAAAATAAGTATTTGGTCACCCACACACAAGCAAGATGTCTGTCCTCCACTCGTAATCTGTATTAATGGCACCTGTTTGACCTCATTATCTCTATGAAAGACACCTGTCCACAGCCTCAAACAGTCAGACTACAAACTCAACCATGGCCAAGACTAAAGAACTGTCGAAGGACACCAGGAAGAAAATTGTAGACCTGCACCAGGCTGGGAAGAGTGAATCTACAATAGGCAAGCAGATTGGTGTGAATAAATCAACTGCGGGATCAATTGTAAGAAAATGGAACACATACAAGACGATTGAGATCGT
The DNA here is from genome assembly GCA_025084515.1 of Ancistrus triradiatus. Lineage (NCBI taxonomy): Eukaryota > Metazoa > Chordata > Actinopteri > Siluriformes > Loricariidae > Ancistrus > Ancistrus triradiatus. The sequence goes on along the minus strand of JAJAGP010003745.1, from coordinate 48,799 downwards.
ATCCCTTGGGGTCAAAATGATCATGAGAACGGTGAGAAAAAATCCCAGAAATAAACGGAGAGACCTGATGAATGACCTGCAGAGAGCTGGGACCAAAGTAACAAAGGCTACCATCAGTAACACACTACGCAGAGAGGGACTCAGATCCTGCAGTGCCAGGCGTGTCCCCCTGCTTAAGCCAGTACATGTCCAGGCCCATCTGAAGTTTGCCAGAGAGCATATGGATGATCCAGAAGAGGATTGGGAGAATATCATGTGGTCAGATGAAACCAAAATAGAACTTTCTGGTAAAAACTCAACTGGAGGAAGAAGAATGCTGAGTTGCAACCCAAGAACACCATACCTACTGTGAAGCATGGTCCAAGATAAGGGAAGAGTGAACGGGGCCATGTATCGTGAGATTTTAAGCCAAAACCTCCCTCCATCAGTGAGAGCATTGAAGATGGAATGTGGCTGGGTCTTCCAGCATGACAGTGATCCCAAACACACCGCTCGGGCAACGAAGGAGTGGATCCGTAAATAGCATTTCAAGGTCCTGGAGTGGCTTAGCCAGTCTCCAGACCTCAACCCCATAGAACATTTGTGGAGGGAGTTGAAAGTCTGTGTTGCCCAGAGACAGCCCCAAAACATCACTGCTTTAAAGGAGATCTGCATGGAGGAATGGGCCAAAATA